>VMBQ01004100.1:55221-90576 GCA_007657795.1 Dreissena rostriformis | reverse complement strand
GCGTTTCAATAAGCCTAAGGCTTTCTATGCAATCGAGCTTAAATAAATATGTTTAAACTAAACGATCATCTACACATTAAGTTCATTCAACTTAGAACGTTTGAATGAGATCCACCCAGAAGTTATGGAAAAGTTGAAAACAAAAACCTTTAGAACCATTAAGTGTAGAGTTCATTGTTTAAAACATACATATGGGCATTACTCTGCCAAAACTCGTCGCAGCCAACGTCGCTTTCTTTACGATCATCTACACATAAAGTCATTAAGCTGTGAAAGTTTGAGCGATATCAACCCAGTAATTAAAGAAGAATAGAAAACACAAGCCTCTGGACCTACGGACGAATCGGACCAACATACGGACGGACAAGTGAAATTCCTAATTCCTCCCGCACAGTGGGTCTAAAATGTTTGTGTTTGCATTTAAGCATGATTTTTAAACCGTACACGGGAAAGAATACAAATTATATATGCTGTCATCCAACCAACTATACAAACATACCAATTCAAAATTGAGCTTTCGTTGTCTTCAGCAAAATAGAAACAACATGATTTCGATTTCATGAACGAAAACAGAAAATATAGGAATCAGATATACTGAAATAATTAAGGGTATAGCACAGCAATTGGGTGTTTTAAATGATGGCCTAATATTTTAACTTATTGTCTTTGAAAACAAACAAACTGGGAAATAAAATGGAACTTAATGATGAAAAACAACAAACTAAATACTGCAAATTACTAAAATCTGTAACAAACGGTATACGTAGATATGCAACTCAATACGCGTTGAAAAGTTGTGATTCTGTTCATACCAAAATATTAAAAAATTATAAAGCTGGTTTACAGGTACAAGGGGTAATTAAACGAAAACCTTACAAGTCTATACAACTGTTAAGATCTAATATTGTTTCTTTAATTAGAAGTTTTAGTCCTGATAAGTAATTTTAAGACATTTTAAAACACTCGCCCAGTGTCAACAATGCTTTAGATTAGTTAACAAGCTGAACCATGCAAATGTTTGACATTTGATCTTAAGTGTGACTTTGGCCTTCGACCAAGTTGGGATACATCTCCATATGGTCAACATTTGTGTCAAATTATTTATAAAATACAGACAGACAGACAGACAGACAGACAGACAGACAGACAGACAGACAGACAGACAGACAGACAGACAGAACGTTTATTTGAGTCACACTTTTATACATTCATGGTTTATAAAACATGTAGCCAATTAAACAAGTTCATGTATAAAACCACTCTAATAGAGTTGTGAGAGACTATAAAATGTATGAACCTACGTCATATAAGACGATATTACTAAACAATAAAAGGATAGGTAAAATAATACACGATGGAAGATGAAGTTAAAGTCCGGGTATGATGTTTTTGTGCCAAATTTAACCTTTGACATTTACGTGTTACATTGACCTTTGAGGAAGGGATACGTTGTTAAACATGACAGGCAGACTCAACATGTTGAATAAATAAAATAATTGCATAATGAATGATTACGGTGCGATCAGGACAAGTTGTTATAGAAAGATGTACCATTTTAACTTGATCTTGACGTTTTAGGTTCTTAGACACATGGTATTTTCATGGAGAACATTTGTAGTAATTCATTTTAAAATTGCTTGATTGATTGATTGAAAATTACAGTTCGGTCAAGCTTTTTGTATGGCGGACATTGACATTGTTTGACCTTTGAGGTGTGGAGACGGTTGTTACACTCGACACAACATATCCACATGGTAGTAAAGTGTGGTAAGTTGTTTTAAAAATTGCGCGATGAATGGCAAAGATACAGTCCAGACAAGCGGTTTTAGCCGAATTTGAAAGTTGACCTCTAACTGTGACCTTGAAGTTTGAGGTAAAGAAACGGATGTTACACGTGATATGATGTTGAACATTTTTTATTAGTTATTTTAAACTTGTACGATGAATGAAAAAGTTACTATCAAGGCAAACTCGGACGCAAGCGCGAATACACACGCACGCACATACATTTGACTTATAGGACTGCTATGTCGATCTTACCGTAGGCGGACTCGAAAAAAGACTAATGTTGTGAATTAATCATTATTTTCATCAAAATCACAGTTCATGATTTACAATTTGAAAAGAGTGAACAAGCTTAATTTCAAAGATTAACAAATGTACTGTATTATTCATAATTTCTAAAGCAAAGCTGAACATGTTCCTGAAAATTATAATTATATATTATGTTTTTGTGAGGTATTTCCATCACCAATTATTAGAAAAGCAAGAGAACTTACAGCAGAATTTCTATCAGCAGGGTATGTTCAAGCACAACTTCTTACAAAATGTTGCCCCATTTTAGATGAGAAAGGTTTTCAAATTCTAAAAGGGCAGGTACACTGACTTTTGAAGAAGTTTATTTGGTTGCCTGTTCAGATTTATAAAGAAATTCAAATACAATATTTCGAAGAATTGACGCTGGAAGTAGTTTTTGTTGCGACAACTCTAGCAGGACGGTACCTTAAATCAAAGAGATTGTGTACAAGGTGGTTAATTTAAAAGTACAGTAACATTTCGATAATGAGCAATACAAAGTAAAAAACAAAATTATGCAGTTTGCTGAGTAAAATTTGGAAACAAGTGTGTAGACGTTCTAAAAAGTTTCATCAACCGCCCGGCTATCCTAAACCGCTCGACCGTCTCCGTAAACATTTTACTAGATCTAATACCTCCGTATATGGACTGTTTATGGACCGCGGTAGACGATACTTCAAATCGAATGTACCCGTCTACATCGTGCATACTCACATTTGGTATGTCATCTGTGAACTCGTCCAATTATTTAATTCAATAAACATAATGTTAGGACGATGCATATTCGCATGATTTTGATTTAATTTTAAATCTTATCGTAGATATATGCACAGGAAAACGAAAAAGAAAATCAGTTATGTTTGTAGGTTTGACATACAGATTGTTGTTATCTAGTGCAAATATCGCAATACTTTAATTGTTAATATGAAATTGTAATATACCAAATTGTAAATGTATGTGTCATTGGTCTGCTTATAACCTTTATTGAAAGCGTCTTAAAAGGGTTAACAGATTTACCGAAGTGAATGAATTAATTAAGCAGACTATTATTTTTATCTATAATTTAAACCAGTGTAAACTACGTAGTAAAATATCTATCTAGGTCAGTTGCTTTAATCGATATGTAACCACGTAATACACACATGTACAGATAAACAGCTACGCATAACGCATTTGTTGAGAAAGTTAGTGTGGTATGTTTGAACAGACATTTTCTTCATTACAGTGAACTTATTTTGAAAATGGCAACATCTCTTCGATCAGTATATAAAGGATCGGATATAGTTCTGGATTATTGTTGTACGCCTTGTGAAGAGGAAAGTTTGCAAACAGAGGCGGAGGTATATTGTGTAAAATGCTCAACATTTTACTGCGGATCGTGTATAAACATGCACAAGCAGTTGTATAAAAAGCACACGACGTATGGAAGATCCGATATAAAGTATTGGCCAGTTGCCAAGCCTACACAGGATCTTATAGAGAAGTGCGAGTTACATATGGATGAGAAATTGAAGCTTTTTTGTGAGGACCATGGACAGCTTTGCTGCAACACTTGCATCTCGTTGGATCATCGGTAATATATCAATAAACACTATTTTACACCGTATGTAAGATTTAACAAAATAAACGAATATTTCGTGAAATATTTCGTAAAATAAAGTTAACACATAGAAAATTATTGTTCCTTATAGCAATAGCCAAAATTTCAACGCCATAGGTGGTCTGGTGACATAAAATTAACGAGATACAAAATGCTAGTTTTTTTTTGTGGTACAATATCTTCAATATTAGTTTCCCGCAACGATATCTATTCATACGGCAGACAAACATTAACATTGTACATGAACATGTGTTGAATATATTGTTCCACAAAAAAATAAAAACGCATTTTGTATCTCGTTAAATCTATGTTACCAGACCACATCTAGCGTTAAAAGTTTGGCTATTGATAAAAGGGGGGGGGGGTAGAGTAAGTAGACCATGCTTTAATTTGTGTTTGTTGTACACTTACTGTTAATATATATACAAATATCAACGATTTATATGTGAATTTCAATAACTGAAGATTGTCATATTGCATACGTGTTTTATAAAACAAGTGTTTTAGTACAAAACAACAGCAATATCATATAATTAAAAATTGGTTGCGATAGCATGCAATTATGAATATAAAAATTAAGGATTACAGAACATGTCGTTTCTTGTCATTTACACACGTTAATAAATCCGTGTTCTTTGTCGTATACTATTTAATAAATGTATAAAAATGTATACTGTTTTACATTTCATTCTTTTAAAAGATGCGACCTCGGTAGCATTTAACGATTTTGCAATCATTTATACTATGGCTATATATTATTATATGGGACTATCTATGAACATTGGATTACTTAAGTGTCCTTTAAGTCTTAACTATAAACGGGTGCAGTATGTTACAGCAGAAGCCTTCAATATACCATTCTCATTCGCTGTATACATAGCATGTCACCGTATATTGCAATTTCATATCTTAACTGTTATGATATATTTTATCTGACAAACAGAAAAAAAATCCAATTATCTAAATAAACAAAATATTAATCATAATGAATACTTATAAGACTGTTTTTTTTTTAAAGTTAAAAAAATAAACGTTTAAAAAACGCAATTAGTAAAAATATTCCCGAAAACAAATTCTTGTATTTATAAAATGGTAAACGAAATATATATTTTTCTTCGGTTACATTATCATTTATATGCCTTGATTTGAAAATAGCGATAATATTTATTAACATAAATGTTTTAAACAGTGCAATAAAGTCATCATGCGCTTCATTTTATTTTCAGCCAATGCACTAACGTTTCTCTTATAAAAGATGCAGTGAAGATCCAGTCATCTGCAAACTTTAATCAGCTTTTTGCTGAAATCAACACGATTCTGCTACAATTGACGCAGCTCCGAAAGAGTCGAGAAGCCAATATTACCTCCTTGCATGAATCATATAAGAAAAGCTCACAAGACATACATAATTGCCGCCAGAAAATAAATGCAGCTTTAGACGAGCTTGAGACGATGAATTTAACGGAACTGGATGTTGCTTTGAAAACCTTAAAGTCAGACCTAAAAACAGACGTTAATAACTTCAGTAAAGTTTACGAGGAGTTAAAATGTTTCAAAGATGTGATGCAGGACATTGGTGATAAGAACACTGAACTCGTCTTCGTAGCCAGCCAGAAATGGTTGACTATGAAAAAGCAGTCAGAATCTTTATTGCAGAGAATGTCTGAAAAAACGGACATTACATTTTCATTTCAAGCATATGACAATGTTGATAAGTTTTTGTCGGAATTATCTGGTCTAGGCAAAGTAATTCATGAACGTTTGGTTGACCAAGATCGTTCGTTATCTGTGATTGAGAAGTCTAAGTACAGTGTAAAATTAAAGGATGATGCTTCGAATATGGTTTCCATATCTGGAGTATGTTGTTTACCTGACGGTCAGATCCTCGTTACTGACACATATAACAAATCTTTGAAGCTGTTGGACAAGCAATATAAAGTTGACAGCCACTAAAACTTGAGAAATTTTGCAAACGATGTGTGCCATATTGATCAAACTGATGTAGTTGTTACCCTTGATTATAATACATATAAAGGCGAGTTGCAGTTTGTCACTGTGGACAAAGGGAAACTTGTCAAAGGCAGGACGGTACGGCTTGAACATCAGTGTGTTGGTATCTGCCATCGACTGCATGAGCTGTATATCACGTCATCGACTGCGCTGTTCAAATACGATTTGAGAGGGAAACAGCTGAATAAATTGTATGAAGATTTGTCCGGTCGACAGTCAGGTAGTATGAATAGCAAAAGTAGAAAAATGGAAAGCAAAATCGGTCTTAATTGCCGACATACTTTCAAATTTTTGTACTTTTTAGGTCGTTTGTTACAAATGGTTTGATATTGAAATTTATTATAGATGTAATTATAACAGTTGAGTATATACTGAACAAAATAATACAATTGGTTATTTCTACATGTTCTTAGTTCTTATGATTCTCTTTAATGTATTATATTTTATCATGCATGTTTTACGTGTTCAATATTTTAACAGTGTGGACGTGTGATGTTACTTACAACGGTGACAAGATCTTCGTCATCAATCGTTATGCTAGCACGCTTCTCACACTTGCGAATGATGGGACCGTGCTCTCCAAGTTCTCAGACCCTGAACTAAAATCTCCATGGGGTGTACATGTCACATCTGAAGGACAAGTGCTGGTGTGCTGTCAGGATACCAATTCTGTCATGCAGGTGCATAGCGATGGGAAGAGGAAAATTGGTACTTTGTCTCTAGAGGTGCGTGGAATCAATGAACCCAGCTCAGTCTTCTACAACACGAATACAGGATCTATTGTTGTTGGACTTGAATCCAGCCTTTCTATTGTCGTTTTAAAGGTTACATGAACTATAAAAGCAACACATAATGAGTAAGTGTTAAACATGTATCTGACAAAACCAAAAACATAATTACGAGTCTCTTTTCTTAGCAAGCACCTGTATCATAAATCAATTGCACATTAAACAATGTCTCTTACCAGTTGATATAAAAAAAATGGTTATAAAACTTTTTTTTTTTTTTTAAACTGAGAAATGTATAAGACTGTTAAAACCGAAACGTCTAAAATTATGCGGTCGCCTCTTTACCAATATATTTTAAAATGATAATAAAACCATAGATATTGTTTACCGATTTAATTATATTGGCATTGTATTCACAACTGGTGTGAAGTGTATTGTTTGTAATAAACTCGAAGATGAGTTTCATATTATTCTTGAATGTAAATTATATACGGAACTGAGATCAACATATATTCTATTTTATTACAGACGAAGATCAACTATAAACACATATATTGAGCTAATAACATAAAATAATGAACTATTAATAAACAATTTGAGCTGTTATATGTATAACACTATTCAGGTGCGATCGCATAATACCTTTGTTTCATCAATTTAATGTATTCTGATGTGTTTCTACCGCATATATCAGGATGAAACTTTATTTTTATTTATTATGTACTGCACATTTATTTTATCGTTGTTGCTTACACATTATATAGATGGACCCAACGCGGACTTTATGAATTGTTTTCCATTTTAAAGACATATTTGCTATGAATTATATTTCAACACATGTATCAATCAAGATGCTTTTAAAACATTACTTTTATATAAAATTATAGAATTACTTAAAACTGAAAATAAAATGTTGCTACACAAATTATGCTTTTACATATATACATCATTTTAGTATGGGATATTAATACATGTGTACCGTGTTGACCTATGTGTTAAAAGGTAGTCTTATATGTTCTGTCAAAACTGTATTTGTTGTCTTTATTCAATGACCTTTTTCTTTTCAATAACGAATGTCATTAACTGTAATGCATTTAAGTACAGTAAGTATGTCAGATTTTACCACTGTACTTATAAATTCATTATTTTTATATAGCATATTACATGACGTTTTGACGATCTATATTTTGGTTTTCATATGCGGTCTGTATAAGGTTTGTTAATAAATATCAATCGTCGTCATTTTAATAGATTTTGTTTTGCGTGTTTGTTCAGCTACAGACACCGTGTCATAATATCAGTTGAATAAAATATTGTGCATTGACCAGAACCTTTGGGCTGCCTATATTCTATTATGCCTATTGATTCGTATAGGTAGCAAGCAAGGGCGAACATGCTAACATGTTCTATCAAACATGTACGTACTGCTATATACGTAAATAAACTATCATAAAGATTCGCCTTATGAAATGAACATGTTTCTTCGGGTTAGGACAAAGTATAATCATAATTACAAATGTCATATGAAGATTATTTATGTACAATACATTCTTTTTGATATATTATTGTTATTAATAAGCTTCATTAAATTTTACATTATTAGACACATTCATATATAAAACCGATAGTTTTAAAAATAAGAGTCACACATGTATGTATTGTTGGAATGAAACGTATTATAACTTTGAATATTTGAATTATTATTTGTTATAACTTTTTGTAAATCATAAACTTTTTACTTTGTAAATACTGTATGCTTACTTTGTCCACTTGGGGTTTTGGCGTTCTGGACGTGTTGTTTATTAAAACATAACACATGTTTATTTAAGGGAGACTGTACGATTTTCATATCTGTTATATTGTAATATATTGATAAAAATATGTTACAATAACACAAAATAGGCAAGTACAAATTATGCATTGAATACGAATTTCATAAAATGAAGCAAAGACAAGTTAGCGCTGGTTAAAGCCGATGCCGACACTTTTACTCGTATTTGATAGGAAACAAAATTTTGTCTTTGTGTCGTATGAACGAATCTGCACTAACCCTAAATTTAGATTCACATGGTACATGCACGATATATATGTAGGCGAATTGGCTGGAAGCCTTTTTCGATTTCTGAATTAAATATCTGGCTTATTTCGCATTTTTCGACACATGTTCTTCTTAACTTTTATTTTAATTTATATTGAAATATATGTATAATAAGTTTTTCACACATCTTATAAACATTCATAAATACTTTACAAAATCATACAGTCTCCCTTTAAACTGATTGATTTTGGTACGATTTAACATATGTTGGTAGCGAATTAACATATTGTACATGATTTCTAAATTGAATACAGTTGTTTTTTTTTTTAATGACTTCGTATTCAATACATGTCTTTACATTTTCGCTATCGCCAATCATCTTACATTGGCAAATATAAATAAATCTGATAATTATTGCAACAATTATGGTATTATGCACATAAATGTTGTTATTTGTACGCTTAATATAAGATTATTGGAATTATTAACTTACAGATGCTTAGTTAAAGCGCTTTTTTTCTTTTTACACTTGAAAACTCGAATAATGTAAGGTCATGCGATTTTGATGGCATTTTAAGGGTATGATCATGCAGCAATGTTTAATTGTGACATTTATTTCATCAAAATTAGCGTGGTAAATTCTGCTTTCATTCGTGTAAGCCAAATCAGTATTACAAAATAAAAGTCATCTGAATCGGTGTCACGTTTGTTATAACATTAACAAAACAACGTATTGCTACTTTAAAAGTGAATATTTTGCATGCAACCGTTCTCTTTATCAAAAAACGATATGTACATTTTCTATATCATTTTGTATATCAGTAATTAATAACACTTTAAACCTGCATTCCGCACCTTTGGATGAAGGATATCACAACTCATTAATTTTGAGCGCGGCGTGCTTAGTGTGGTGTGCGGTGTTAATCGTCAACTTCTAGATCTAGAAGCCACATATTCTGTTTAACCTTGATTTTAAATAACTTTACCAAAATCGAATTTATATCGTGTTTGATTTAAAACTAGGTGAGCAAGTCTATTTTTACATAACACTGCTACAAATTCAATTATGACTTAATCTGTATAAGACGTAAATACCACTTTGAAGCCACGTTTATGAATCAATCTTGATGAAACTTGGTCAGACGTTTTATATTCACAAAGTTTACGCGAAGTTTAAATCCGAGTAAAATGTACGAAAAAATAGGGTCTGTAGGTCGAATCTTTGAAAACAAAACACACACTCCAGAAGCCATATTTATGACTCAATCTACGAACAACTTGGTCATCGACACAATATTTGTTCCAAATTTAAATCTGAGTAATGTGTGTCAAAAAAATAGGTATCCCGATTAAATGTTTTAAATGTAATACAAACTTTTAACCACTCTGGGTGCCCCATGTATGGTTAAATCTTGATGGAACTTGGTCAAACTGGTTATCTAAATAAATCTATGTTACTTTGAATATGGGTTAAGAGTGTTAACATCCTAGTTCACGTTGACTGAAAGGAACATTTGTTTTATCATTCTTATGTTTCTTTTGACAAAATCCAGGCCAAGTTCTAATCTAGGTCAAGTGCGTCCGAAAACTAGTTAACCAGGTTAAATGTTAAAAAACCTTGTTAGCACAATAGAAGCCAAAAGTTTGATCGTGATGAGACTTTGTCTGAATGTTTTATGTTGAGAACATTTCAGATCTTATAAAAAATATTCTCACCACTCTAGAAGCGACATTTATGACTCAATATTGATGAAGCTTGGTCGAAATGTTTGTCTTAACAATATCTATTTCGCTTCTAATCTGGGTCATGTGTGCCCATTAGCAAGGTCAACAAGTCAAATCTTAAACTAGGTCTTCAGTCAAATTTGTTTACCACTCTTAAGGAAATATCTATGACTCAATCTTGATGTAACTTGAGGAAAGTGTATTTTCTTTGCAATATCTAATACATGTTTGAATCTTGATCGAACAAACTCTTATGTGAACTGTGTAGTGTCTGTATTGCCTATTTTGTATGAAAAATGGTCTCAATGTTAATCTTGACATTATTAATGCCAACTTTGAGTCAGCGTCAAGTTAGTTTAAAAAACTATGACACCATGCTTCTAAATACAATTTTCAATGATAAAAGGTAGTGAACACTTTAGTTATAATACATATGTCATATTGAAAAAAAAAATCAGGAAAATTTCCGAAGTTAACATGTCTGTAAAGTGTGACTGAAAGTGTGGCGTTATTTAAAATATGATCAATTATCAATGCCAATTAATTATTTGTCGTGAGCCTCGATGAACATGATGTACACTGTTTTGATTGTCAACATGATTATTGAAAGTGTTTGATGCTGACACCACATGATCACTCTTATGGGGTCCAACTGGTCCAGGTGTGGGCAAGTTTATCATGTCCGTATTCGCAACGGTAGTGTCATAGTCGTTTAAAGTATTTTCAGAGGAGAAAATACGATCCTGGTCCTAAAATGTCGACCCAGAACATGTCGGTAAGGCAGCAGCTGATAAAGATATTGACTTGCGGTGGCCTGCTAATATTTTGTTCAGAGTATCTGACATCTGTTGTTGTGTTTGCTCAATCAGTCTACGATAATAGCTCTTCATGGTAGTGTTTGATTCATGCCCACTTGCTTGTATAATATTACGAGCATCAAAGCCTCTCTATCAAGGACTGATGTGGTGGTCACTTAAATGCAAAGAGTTATGAACTGGTATGATAGGTCAGCAAAAGATGATATGTAAGACATCATTTGACTCGTGCGTTCTGACATTAACATTTAAATTAACTCTTATTATAGATGCGTTTTTATTATAGAGTTATATGTTTAGTCATAAGTATGGAAATATTTCGTGTGTCTTTTTATTAATTGATTTAAATACTAATGTATTATTAATACCACAAGTTGACTGACAATTTCTCTACACTAGTAGAGTTTTTCTGAACACCAAACGTTGATTGTGTAATTTTCCCGACCTTTTCTACAGAGGTGGAACATAATATCAAACAAGACTTAAAAACAGTCAAACCAATATTTTGTTTTGGAAATTAACACACCTAGTTACATAGGAGAATGTTGAAAATGCATGCATTTTATTTAATTTGTTTATAAAATAGACGTCATTCATATTTTATACTACGCAAATGAAATGCTAAAAGAAACATGCATGATAATAATGTATAGGATATTACATTTTTACAACATTGAGATATGAGCATAAACCAAAAAATTAAACTTATTGTGAAGGCCGACCGGGTCTCTTGTGCTGAAAGTTGTTCTTCATGTGATCCAACGAGCCTTTCCATGTCTCCTAAAATTCACTGCGGTTTAAAATGGTAATTTGGCATATTCTTTTAAATATTTACAATCAATTCTTTTATTTTGCGGAGATTTTTTTTCCCTTTCCCGTGCGCAGAGACGCAGAAAATGTCTGAGGTGCCTGTTCAATTAATTCTTCTGCAGCTCCTTGAAATTGACGTTCTCCTTTCTCACAAAGTCTTTAACACACCTGTTTGTGTTATCAAAATCTTAAACTTGATTCAATTGTTAGATTTGATCTAACAAAAACGCGAATAAAACGCCTAGAAGAATTTTTTCCGGTCGAGGATATCTTTGAAAGCTGAAGTTTTTTCCGTCAAAATATAAAATAACGTTTTTGAAATAATGCAAGCGTCTCAACACACATTTCTAATGAGCGCTTATGAAGTATGAGTATATTTATATGTAACTATCGCCTCCATTGACTGGAAAAAATGCCTTGTCTATATTTAGCTGAACGCGAATTTGACATTATGTAATTT
The DNA here is from genome assembly GCA_007657795.1 of Dreissena rostriformis. NCBI lineage: Eukaryota > Metazoa > Mollusca > Bivalvia > Myida > Dreissenidae > Dreissena > Dreissena rostriformis. Next base: position 78,314 of record VMBQ01004100.1, on the reverse strand, counting down.
CCCATGCGACGTTATATAAATACCACATCCTATAGAGACGGAAGCCGAGGTCTACATAACAATTTTGAGGGTTGAAACTACGTTGTATCACCCTCGAAGTTTATTTTTGTATTATACCAGACAAACAAACACTTATTCGTCTTACACTCCTCAATACAAGGCAAAGTCAGCCGTTCGTTTTTTTTCAAAAGCCGCATGACGTGTACAGCTATATTAAGACTTGTCATGTTTACAAGATGGCGTTTGATCTATCATTCACACGTCAACCGGAGTACTCCATTGTTGAATGCCTATTGGCAGTTCACAATATGGCGGAAAAAGATTATTACATTGTTATTTATTTATCACGTGATAGTTATTAAGTCATGTAACTACAATGTTAAACATATTTATTTATTTTAAATATAAATAAGTCTTTTAATATGTACATTTAATTGAACATTGACCCAAATACATATCAAGTTCATGGTGTCATGGAGCTACCTTACCATTACCATCTAAGTTTAAAATTTCTTTTTTTCTTTTTTACGAATATATTACTGTAAGATAGTTTTCATTATTAAAACTAAATGTATACCCTATAATAATAGTGCCAAAAGGTGATATACGTTTCATGAATTGGGACTGATAGGCTATCAAATACCTCTAAATCCCTTGGAAGATCACTGGACTGCAATTTTGATGGAACATGGGGTTATATTCCCGAACTGGCCGCAAACATTGTGCGGGTATTTGTCTTGAAATTACTTGTACTGCCATTTTGTTCCTACCTCTGATTCAAGAAGGTCAGTGATGGCGTAAGGACAAGTAGGACACTTAAAGTAACTTAAAAGTAACGTTCATTCATTTTTATCCGTTGTTCTATTTGAAACTGCTCACAAGGGTGGCATTGTATAATGTTCCATGCGACATTTAAACATTTTTGCCTTTAGGTATATGGAAAATTTGTCATGGGAAAGTCACGTTAGACATAATAATGAAAATGGTCGCACGCGAAGTATATGGACATTTGACAAGGACAAGTCACGTTAGGTATAATGATAGTGATTGTAGCGTTGTCACATTAAGAAGCGTCTCGTATGAGATACTTACTGCCACTTACACCGGGGTATGGCTACAACATACACTATGCGAGCACAATGGTCTTAAGCAAATATAGCCTATATATACTTTTAATATATACAAGTTATACATACGTCTGTCAAAATTCCTACACGAACACATGGTCTCAACAACAGCCCAATATTCACTTCCAGGAGAAATAAATCAAATAGATTGTGGAACAACAGCAGGCATTTCTCTTAAATTAAATACTTTTGTTTACAGCTTTAAAAATGTAAATAGTTCGTCTCAAAACGAAATTTCGTGGAAGCAATGAACAACTCGAACTAGGACACTGATGTGCAACTGAAGTTTGACACATTTTGTTTCCTAATTTAACTGTTTCAGAGAATTTAAGCACATTCTACCAGGTTTGATTAACCATATATAATTCAAAAATGAAAGAAGAAACTATCATGACTGCACGTAACAGCATATATATAAAAGACCATGTCTGTTATATTTGTTTTATTTATCTACCATCATCGGGAATATTTGCATTGTATCAGGTCACGTAACGATCAACTTTATTGGTTGGGTATTTCATGTGGTGAACAATGAAATTAATTGAGTTGTAAATGCAAGTAAAACGGTCCAAAATGAAAGTAAAATAAAGAGATGGTAAATTGAACTAGTTATTCCCCCTTTACAAAATTGTGAATTAAGCTGTTTAGATTATTGCCAGTTGTGTGATTTTCTGAAAGAAAATTGTCATGGCTTTTATTATACAGTTGGTGTTTCTTTTGCGGTTGGGTATTATTGAGACGATTGTGTTCTGCTTTAATTTTTCACATGTGTATTCCTTTCATATATTTATCGTATATATTGGCCATTCTTTTTAATGCTCCTGTGTGTAAGAGTTCAGATTTATCGTATGTGGAATATACGCTGGTCACCAAGTTCAGTGTTCGACAAAGTGCCTGCGGCTGGTACCTTTACTCTTTCATTTATTCTTTTACATGTCACTCCTTTACATACAATAACGCATAGGAGTGTGTTGCAGAGCCCTTGAGGGTAAATTTAACCGTCAACCCACGCAATAATAAAATTGTATTGTACAATTATAAAATATATTTTTATAATAAATTACTTGAAGTAACCCGGATGCAGAATACTATTTTTGTCACACATAATGACTCGAATGATCGTCTATAAAAATAATTGTTTCTGTGTGTTACTTCTTCAGGTTCAGATTAAAATTGCTGCCACAACTCCTCGGACTTCTCCCAGCTCGATCGACAACGGTTATTAACTACTATTAACATCACATGCCAGTGATGTGACACCCTATCTCAACTTTACAGAACTAGGGCCAGTATAACATCCCTGACGCAAACTTAGCTGAGGACAACACCTATTGTAGGGACGCCAGCTGGTCGGGATATCCGTGGTGTTATACGAGCAACTCAGTTGTCCGCTGGCAAAAATGTAACCCTTTTAAATGCTTTGGGGTTTTCATTAGGTCTGTATGTTTCATTGGTAAAGAAACACATTGTTATGCGTGCGATCGAAGTACTTTAATATTAAAGTATATTAATTAATTAGTTAATTAATGAATTAATTAATAAGATAGTATGAATATATTAGTACGTGTATATACGTTTTAAGTTAAGCTTACACATAACATGGATATGCGACGTTTGCACTCTTCATGTTTGTTCTGCATCACTAGTAAAACAACATGGTTTAAGTTGCTAAACAATGCTTACTAAAACAGTAACAAATTTGATAAAACTATTACAAAATGGCAATATGAAGATACACACTGTTATTGCCATGGGGTTTCGATGGTAGAGTACTCATTTATAGATTGCAATACTGTCAAAGCCTCGTTTGAGTTATGCGACATACATCTATGTTTCCAAACAGATAAACCGCTCGACTTGATTCACTATTAACAAGAGTGGACATTAACAGTATGAGAAAAAATATATACCGCTGTGTTGAAATAATTGATTTTTGTATTGGCTTAAACACAGAAACATTCAGAACTATTTTTTTCACGCGTCTGCAACTCCCGTTACCTCTCGGTATTTTTTTAAACGACTTGCATCCCATTATTAGTCAAATAATTGTGAACAATTTTTGGTTTAAATCAAAGAGTAAATACGGCATGCGAAATGAACGCTGACAACATTAAGGCAAGTTTTGTTTCATGTCACTTTTATTTCTACTCTTCATTGCCAATAATGACATTACAAGAACAAGTTTGTCCTACATATTCCTAAATAAATTCATAGAACTGAAATGTAATATACTTATATTCCGTTGAACTTGAAATGTTATCTGTAATAGTGCATTCGTATTGAATCAGTTGTTCCTGAAAACCATTAGATTAAGTATAAATAAATGTTCAGCGCTCCGGCGGTTCAAATGAAACTTTTTTTTTTTAAATTGCAATTAGCTTTGGCAATTATAATTTCATATCGTGCCAATATCATACCGATGCAGTTAAGCGACTGAAGTCATTTGCAACTAAGATGACATCGTGTTTTCAAGAAATTTCACATTATACTTACTTCGCTTGTAGTTCAATATATATGCGTACGATACACAAACTTCTCCCTCATGTAAAAATAAGTGCTGATATCCCCGATTGTATTGCGCATACGCAGTAAAATAGATCGTTGGTCATAANTTTCAATTCGCACTTCTTTCACAGAAAGGATGATTAGCACTGCGATATACATAAACTAATTAATGTCCGTTCCGTGATATCGTTCGTGCTTGATTTATTGCAAATCAACTGCTAACGTTTATATATGGTAGTACTATTTTCGTATAAATGAAAGATCATCTGTAAAAGAACTGACAGTGAGTATTTCTTTATAAATTAATGTGCAATAATGTCCTCGAAGCTCGCGGCATTGCACAGTCAACAATAGTATCATATACCTTTACAGTAACTGTGTTTTTTTGTTTCTATTGTAATATAATGTATAGCGTTGGACAGTCCATTTTTATTTCCGACGATTACAATATAGAGTTGATAGAGTTTATTTTTTATGTACATCGGATAAGAATGAATGATGTGTTGGATATTCAACTATTCAACAGTTATTCAGACCATGACTACAAAACTATTTCAAACGAACAGTGCATTTAACATTTAATGTGAAATACACATAACAATATATCGAAGACACTTTTGTTCATGTTTAATCTCATTGAAAATGTATTTTAGGCTGTACACTAATATTAAGTGCAACATAACATATGTATAGTACAATTCAGAGTCAGTACAATAATTCGTAATACGTAAAAAAACGTACTGTAAAAAATATATTATATACTATTTTTCATATTTATATATAAATGTTTGTTATAAGATAAGTATCAAACTTATGTCTCAGTTCTCAATCTTTCAACATAAATCGATTTTTAATTTATGTTTGAAAACTTTCCAAGTTAATTAAGCTTTATGTATAATTATTTGCAAAATATGTACAATTTAAGCAATTCTGAAATTAATTTTCACGTAGCCTTAATTTACCATATAATACTTATCTTTCGAAAAAAAATAACGCTGATAAATATTTCCAAAATCTGAATCATTATATCAGAACTTAAAGACCGTTTTAAAAAGCATTGCTTGAAAGTTTATTCATTAACAAACCCATCGATTTCAATTCAAATCTTCAATTCAATAATCTTTTTTTAAAGTATTGCATCAAAGACACATCTCATCTATATCGATACTAGAGGAATTGTCTAAAATTGGATGGCTATTTGGTTTCTACCGACCTTTACTACTGACACGCAAACGAACAATGTGGGTAATATGTCACGTCACGTGTACAGGCATCTAAGGCCTTCCAGAAAGATCTTATGCAAAAGTAAATGTGTTTTTATAGATAACGTGTTATCTTTATTGTCTATACGAAATGTTTGGAAGCGCATCAGACATTGTTATGGTAACTTAATGAAACGACGCGTGCAACGCTACGCGTTTCTCAATTACGATACACGTATGTGTCGTAATGAAAGCGTGTTTATATTTTTTCCAAGCAAAGACTGTGTTGATCACGCGTTCCACGGTTGCAAATATTTCCCATATACAAAATACCTGTTGGTGTTATGTGTTATGTTTCGATGGTCATTGAGAAATCCCTGAGACAAATGTTATATTCACGGTTTAAGAATACTGCGCTTTACTTGAGGCCACGATATTTTTAACACGTTATTAGGTAAATGGCCACGTGACAAGTGGCATCACGTATTAAAACAACATGACACTGTTTCGAACTAAAGATATATCAACAATACCATTTTCTTAGCAATTGCGTTATGAAAGAAAAACGTGCAGTCTTTGAGCAATAACTTTCGTTACAAAAATAGCCCCGGTGAATGTGATATGGATATGTCACTGCTCTACAATTCAATTACATTAGAAAGTTACGGTTCTGGTGGACTGGCCTGTATACAACCAATGAGTAGTTAAATAGTAATTCAATTGAAATGTACCCATTTGTATCACTATTGAATTTAAATCGTGATGAAACGTAGTCAATGTTTATTTAGACTAAAATGTTTTATGAATAATTCTGCTTACCATTCTTCGCACATCGCACCCAGTTGTATTAATTTGTGTATGTTTTCTACGTGTGTGTCCTGCCTACTACATTGGTTGTTTGCCTCATTGTTTGGATATCGGTTCCTTGCCACACATAAAGGACCACATTTGTAATAAGGTTTCTCTCCTGCTAGTGCAGCTGAAGGTTCACTTAGTGTTTATTTTATTCAATATATAACATACACCAATATGCTTCCGTGTTTAGGGTCTCTAGTATGCAATGACAGAACATCGGTTTGGGGCCTTCAACTTTTATCAACTCGTCATATAAATATTTTCTCGGCGAGATTATTACGTTCCGTTCAACAGGATGTATGAAGCACAAACGATTTTATTATCTCGGCCATTGAACAAAATCAATTGTCTGGTATTGATGTCTTGACTTGATGAAGGCAGTAAAAAAAACATTTATAATTATGTTCAGGACCGATGTATAAGCAAACTTTCGCAATACCTTTACAATAGCACAGATGATTTATTATGCAATTGTCATGACAACGACCAAATAAAAGATATGTGATATTTTGTGATGAAAGCCGTCTTATAATGACTCTGACCGATATCACAAGTTAACTCCACCCAATATGTTAATACAAGGTCAATGTCCGAGAATAAAATTACAGCCCGCAATCATTTGAGATTATCATGCTTATATGAAATGTGAATGATCTTAAGCCACGCCTCCCTGGAACATTTAGTTTTGGATTGTCTTAAAAAATAAACATAAACTCGATGATGTTCAGAAAGCATCGATGAATGATAACTGACGCAGCAATGTCTGAATTTAACAGTACAAGTAATTCCAAATGACAATTGTCTATCTTATTATTAATTAACTTTATAATATTAGACGAGAATGTGTTCAATTTGTTCGCCACATACAAGTTGAGCCACGCCAATAAAGCTCGAAACTCGCCTTATACGAGAAAAAGGCGGCCAAAATGGAAAAACACGGCCAATACGAGATTCAGCCAATCAGAAACCAGGAAAATATCGGCTTTATACGAGAATCTTTCAATAATGGCAGTTTGATTCCTCCGCAGATATGTGTCGCGTTCTGAGAAAACTGGGCATAATGCATGTGCGTAAATTGTCGTCCCAGATTAGCCTGTGCAGTCCGCACAGGCTAATCATGGACGACACTTTCCGCCTAAATTGGATATTTGCTAAGAAGAGACTTCATTTAAACGAAAAATAAGATAATATTACAAAGTTAATTCATGAAATTGTCATTAATTAGTTGAATTCATATTGGCTTTGTTATTGAGCTGAAGACAGCCGTATTTGCCTGAGGCCGCAGGCCGAAGGCCAATACGGCTTTCTGATGCTCAATAACAAAGCCAATATGAATTCAACTAATAAATAACATAATATTATTAAATGCTCAAACGGAATTCAAGCATGTACATACATGCTTACACGTATATTTTTGTAACAGTGTATGTAACTCTCTGAGAATGAATGGGTTGACCTTTGCAACTGATAACTTGATTTGATTGTGTGGCCTATATCATTGCAAATTAACGAGTTTTACATTATTCGGGACAACTGAACCAAAGGCAACAGAACATTACTTCATACATGCATATTCTCTATGTTATAAATTCAGCATTATCAAGTAACGGATTTGGCACGGTATAATATATACATTAGACTGCTTTTGTATATTTGTCGATCACGTTCAAGATGCATAAACTTATACTACAGCGTCTTCTTGACTGGATAGCAGATGCGTTTCGCTAAAAAAAAAGTTTACATCACACATCTTCTGTACTGTTTGAGAATGTTAGCAACTCTTAATTATTCTTTTCCACTCATTTAATGATTTAATATTGCATGTATTTGCCACCCAAAAGAGATCATGCACCCTCTGTGATGATGACAAGACAGCGGTAAAGTATTGGCTCTGTGTTATAGCAAGAAATGGATATTTTATATTTGTACCATAGTGTATGATCAATTCCCTTCATTATGTTTAATACATTATTCATTTATTTAATATTTCAGTCGAGCAGTTGAATTATGTTTTTTATGTTTCATGTTTTATGTACTGTTAAGCATTGTGTGGGCACTTTGTAAATTGCTTCACATAACACGACTAGCGGTTGGTGATAAGAGTTGCAACATTTATTTATGGAATTTCACAAATCCTTTAAATGTGGCATAACGTCTGACTTTGATACACTACAATAGTTATATACTGAAACAAAAACGTCAAGCATCACGGATTTAATGAAATTGTATTGTCCAATAATCATTTCGAATACGCCCACATGTCGTGGGACTCTATTTCGAATCTACCAGATATCAGATAAAACTTTTAAAGAGTAAAACGACTCTGGGCTGGCACATGTTCACCATGTTTATNCGTGATATTGTAATCAATATAAACTAATAACTGTAAAAAATACGGTATTTTAGAACTTTCCTTTTTTCGTCATTCATGGTTGACAGTCCCTTTAAATGTAGTCTACATGCCTAACATAATGTAACAGTCCAGATGGCCATGCATGGCAAAAGCTTTTTAATCCAAAGGTCAAGCTTTGAGTCCAGGCGGGTAAATTTGTTTCTTTGCATTTCTTTCTTGAATTCTATTCTTGTTTTTTCGTTCGGATATTTACATACATCAATTTAAAGTATTTAATGATAAACTTCCTAAAATTTCAAAATCTGTGAACAAGTATCCTTAAACTGTCAACAATAATTTATTACTGTTATAGCTTGTACATAGACATTTAAATCTTGCTTAAAGGGGACTGTAAACCACGAATGACGAAAAAAAGAAAAGTTCTAAAATACCGTATTTTTTTACAATTATTAGGCTATATTAATTAAAATATCACGACTGGTATATTACATTACTTGAAAAAAGTTCATATTTTCAGTATATTCGGTAATATAAGTACATCGCGAAATAGGTGACATAACGATATACACACTATAAATATTGCAAGTACATTGATAATTTTATGTAAAATATATACAATTCACTACGCATGCGCAATTTGCATTCCTGAGTTTACCACGTGACGATGAATCAATTATTTTTGTATTTATTTATTTTTACTGGGTATGCATACCCAGTAAAAATAAATAAATGCAAAAATAAATTAAAAATAAAAAACTACTTTTTTCAAGTAATGTTATATACCAGTCATGATATTTTAATCAATATAAACTAATAATTGTAAACAAATACGGTATTTTAAAACTTTTCGTTTTTAGTCATTTGTGGTTTACAGTCCCTTTAAAAACTACCGGTGCATTATATAATTTACGGACACCCGGCTGTTAATGCCTGGTTTTTAGGAGTGTCACATTTTTAGAGCATCTTTCTCAATATTAATATATATATATTGGAATGTATGCTCTATAGGATTATCAGTGCGATATATTTCTTGGCCTTCATACATTTTATTATATAATTTGATGCAAACATCAGAAAAAATTATATTGTTGTACATAAAGCTACAGATGTATATAACAATAAAACATTTTTCAGTTTATGATGATGGTCACCAAGATTTTTTAAGTATTTAATTATATGACTAAAGTCTAAGGTATGCACTTATTGTTCACATGTGGATTGAATCAAAACCATGACCTGTCATTTTCATAAACATTTAGATTGTTATTGTAGGGCTTACTCACCACATTCACCAACGCCTTTATAAAGGAAATTTTGCTTAATTATAGGTAATTTCTATATGGCTACAAGTTTTTCTTCATAATCACCTATAAAAAAATCCAATATAGTAATAGTTCAAATGTAAAAAGGTAAATTTGGCAAAATAAAATGTTGAGACATGGGAGCTTTGCTATGCATATGATGTAAGTTTTCATTATGACTGTAATTGATGACTAGTGATATTTATGCGTTTTTCTGGTAATTGCTTGTGGTTTTTGGCAATGTTAACCTTTTTTTGGTACAGTTGCACCCATCCTCTGATGACTGTTCACAAAGTGTCTTCAGTATGATGTGATTTAATATTTTCACAAAATGTTATATTTGATAAGAACTGTCATTTAAATCTGTGATTGGCACTAAGTTTCAGTGAACTTTTAATGCGAATAGAATGTTTACCATTCATTAAACTTTACAAACCCACACATTCAGAAAAATTCTGATCATTAACAATGAAATATTGTCAATAAATTCAGTATTGAATCTGTGTTACTGTCCTACAGAACAGATATACATGTATATTGAATATATAAATTAAGAATATGTTGATAAAGTGAGATTGTCAATTTTGCAATATTTAAATCAAGCGAATTGCCAGTTATGAATTGCCAGTTATGAGTTACACCTGTCGATACAATCCCTTGATTGTTAACTATGCATTGATCACATTTTGTACTTCCTACTTTTGACCTTGTGCACCTCATGTATACTTCCAGTGTTGGGTTGATAAAGCTATGAATCATTAAACTTGAAATGCAGTACTCATGCAAAGATTCATTTGATGTGTGCATTTTTATCATAATAAAAGTCTTTATCAGATGCAAGTTTTATTTTGTCAGCTAGTGTTCTGAACTATTGAATTCATCGGAAGGAGTTGGTTATTTCTGCTTGTGGTAAACAACTGCATGTTTTGTTATTTCTTCCTGGATTATAGATTTGTCTATGTTTATTAATTGTGCTTGTTTCGTTTGCTTTGAAGAGGTATAGGTCTGATTAAGACATACATGTTTGTCATTCAAGTAAGAAGTGAATGAAAAATATTACCTATAAAGATATTTATGATAAGATTGTAATGAAGCATTTGAAAATTCCAAAAATATCAGCTAATGTTTATAGATTAAAGTTTACTATTGTAATTTATGTACATTTTAAAGTAGTTTGTTCTCAATGCTTGGCTGTGAAATAATTATATGTTATATGAGTATCAGAAACATTTCAAATTAAGTCATTACATTACTTATTTAGTTATTTTTGTCTTCTTGACAATAGAAATGCTGCTTGCTCAACTTTCCAAGTGAAAGAAAACACCAAATCTGCTCCCTAGTCAAATGTGGTTCTGTACTATAAATCACTCTTTTTTAGACATTTCTTGATGTTATATTAAAAAATGTATTTTTTAATATCAAGAATGTAAATGTTTAATATAATAAAATTAAGATTTAATAGATATTTAAATATTTTAAGTGTTTTTTTGCATATGCTATATATTATATACACTAAACATATGTACATTACAAGCAGCTTAATGTGTTTGATTTTCATTACATATAAGGATCTCTGTTGGGAAACTTCATTACTGGATTTCCATTATATGTGTCTCGTTCTGAGAAAACTGGGCATAATTCATGTGCTTAAAGTGTCGTCCCAGATTAGCCTGTGCACAGGCTAATCAGCGATGACACTTTCTGCTTTTATGACATTTTTCGTTTAAATGAAGTCTCTTCTTAGCAAAAATCCAATTTAGGGGGAAAGTGTCATCCCTGATTTAAGCCTGTGCGGACTGCACAGGCTAATCCGGGACGACAATTTACGCACTTGCATTATGCCCAGTTTTCTCAGAACACGACACATATGTTCAGTGAAATAAACTTCATTTATGTTTGCATTTTGATCATATGATCATAAAGCTCCTGAGTTAACTGATTGGATTTCCATTACATTAATCAGAATCTATTGGTTTTCTTTTTATTTTGGGATCAGTGTTAATTTATTAGATTTTCATTACATCTGGGAACAACACCTTGACGTTTATTAATTGGATGTTTAGTACATTATAATGAAGACAGCTTTGCATTTTATATCTAAGATTTATATGTGGAATTTGTTCAAAACTGAATTAAGCACACTATTTTTATAAGCCAATAAATGCTTTGAAACGCATAGAAAATGCAATTCAATAACATTAATGAAACACTAAATTTCATGTATATCTGTTCCATTCAGATGAGTCTCGTTCTGGGAAAACTGGACTTTATCCCTTTGCATGCTGGGAAATTTGTCGTCTGCTAAAATGTTGTCTGCTAAATTTCTAAAATTAGCATTTTCTTCGATTTTTTTCCAAAAAATACTATCAGAATAGCAAACAGTTTGGATCCTGATGAGACGCCACGTTCTGTGGCGTCTCATCTGGATTCAAACTGTTTGCAAAAACCTTCAAAATCCGGTTCCAGCGCTCAAAGGGTTATGCATGGCGCACATTAAAAAGTGTTGTTTCAGATTAGCCTGTGCAGTCCGCATAGGCAAATCAGGGACGACACTTTCTGCTGGTATGGAATTTTTCATTGAAAGGTTAAGTCCCTTCTTAACAAAAATCCAGTCAAGGCAGAAAGTGTTGTCCATGATTAGCCTGTGGTGACTGCATGCGCTAATCTGGGATGACACTACACATATGCATTAAGCCCAGTTTTCCAAGATTGAGGCTGAATTGAATTCAGCAATATTCTAAATAGATTGAAGTGCTCATGTGCTTAAGGACCTGGAGTGTTTTGTCTTGCAATTTCCTTTCCATGCTTGCTCAAGGAGTCATCCTGGCGAAGTTGCTGCCGGTGTTTTTAAGATGCTGATAAACCCCAGAACATCATGGCAACCAAACAATTTGCAAACCAAAATGGATGTAAAATGTGACTTTAAAGAAGTTTGGTTACATAGTAAGGTGTCTTAGTCTTATCGTGGACATAAGGTTCATGTTTAATGCATGTGTGATTATATTTTGACAAGAGCTTAATTTTTATCTGGAGATTGGACAGAAGTACTTGTAAAGTCGTGTAATAAGGACACTTTCAGAAAACAAGTTTAAAATAAGTTTTGTTAATATTTAATAGTATCAATATTAAAATCTTAAAAATATCAGTTGTGCCTGTTATGCAACAGCCCGGATGGCCGCGTGGTTAAGGCGAAAGATTTTGAATCCAAAGGGTATGGCTTAGAGCCCAGGAAGGTAAAAAAATGTATTTTCATTTCTTTCTTTAATTTTATTCTTGATTTATAGTTCTGATATTTACTTTTTTAAAGCTAAAGTATTGAATGATGAATTCCACAAAATTTAAAAAATCTGTGAACAAGTCCCTTTAAACTTTCAACAAAAATATATATTTATTATATTAAGTACACAGTCATGTCATTAATATTCTCCCTAAAAAACAACTGGTGCATAATTTACCATAACCCACTTATAAATGCCCTGTTTTTAGGTCAGTCACATTTTAAGAGTATCTGTCTCATTATGGTTTATTGAAATTTGTGCTCTTTAGGATTGTAAGTAATATTTTTCTTGGCCTTGGTACATGTTATTACCTAATATGTTGTAAACATGGGAAAAAGTTATGTTGTTGTACAGGCAGCAATATAACAATAAAACATTTTTCAGTTTATGATTTAGGTCACCGAGAATTGTATAGTATTTAATAATATGCCTTAAGTCAAAAGTATGCATTAATTGCGCACATGTTCATTAATCAAAACCATGGACCTGTCATTTTCATTTACATCAGGGCTTACTCTAACATTTGCCAAATTCGCCAATGGCTACAAATAAAATAATTTTTGCTGAAGAAATTTCCACTTAGCTACAAGTTTTCTTTCATGATCACCCGTAAAATATAAAAAATAATTATTATTCAAATGTAAAACATTCAATTGGATACAGAAAATTTTGAGCCAGGGGGAGCCTTGCTATGCATATGATGTAAGTTTTCATTATAACTGGAATTTATCAGTAGTTTTTTCAGGAAATTGCTTGTGATTTGTGGTGATATTAATGTTTTTTAGTACATTTGAACCCATCCTGACTGTTCACAACATTTTTCAGTATGATGTGATTGAACATCTTTGCAAAATGTTATATTTGATAAAGAACTGTCATTTAAGTCTGTGATTGACACTAAGCTTCAGTGATCTTTTAATGCGAATAGAATATTTACCATTAATTAAACTTTGCAAACCCACACATTCAGAAAAATCCTGATCTTTAACAATGCAATATTGACAATAAATTCACCATTGAATCTGTGTTACTGTCCCACAGAACAGATACCCCGATGTATATTGAATATATTAATTAAGAATCTGTTGAAAAAGTGAGATTGTCAATTTTGCAATATTTAAATCAAGCGAATTGCCAGTTATGAGTTACACATGTCGATACAATCACTTGATTGTTTACTATGCATTGATCACATTTTTGTACTTCCTACTTTTGACCTCGTGCACCTCATGTTTATACTTCCAGTGTTGGGTTGATATAGCTATGAATCATTAAACTTGAAATGCAATACTCATGCAAGGATTCATTTGATGTGTGCTTTTTTATCATAATTAAAGTCTTTATCAGATGCAAGTTTTATTTTGTGTGCTAGTGTTCTGAACTATTGAATTCATCGGAAGGAGTTGGTTATTTCTGCTTGTGGTAAACAACTGCATGTTTTGTTATTTCTTCCTGGGTTATAGATTTGTCTATGTTTATTAATTGTGCTTGTTTCGTTTTGCTTTGAAGAGGTATAGGTCTGATTAAGACATACATGTTTGTCATTCAAGTAAAAAGTGAATGAAAAATATTACCTATAAAGATATTTTATGATAAATTTGTTATGAAGCATTTGAAAATTCCAAAAATATCAGCTTATGTTTATAGATTAAAGTTAACTATTGAAAATTATGTGCATTTTAAAGTAGATTGTTCTCAATGCTTGGCTGTGAAATAATTATATTTTATATGAGTATCAGAAACATTTCAAATTAAGTATTACATTACTTATTTAGTTATTTTTGTTTTCTTGACAATAGAAATGCTGCTTGCTCAACTTTCCAAGTGAAAGAAAACACCAAATCTGCTCCCTAGTCAAATGTGGTTCTGTACAATAAATCACTATTGTTTAGACATTTCTTGATGTCAAGAAATGATCTCAAGAAATGATTTTTTTTTTATGTTAAAAAATGTATTTTTTAATTTCAAGAATGCAAATGTTTAATATAATAAAATAAAGATTTAATAGAATTTAAATATTAAAAGTGGTTTTTGCATATTCTAGATATTATATACACTAAAAATATGTACATTACAAGCAGCTTTATGTGTTGGATTTTCATTACGTATAAGGATCACTGTAGGGAAACTTCATTACTGGATTTCCATTATATGTGTCGTGTTCTGAGAAAACTGGACAAAATGCTTGTGCGTTAAGTGTCATCCCAGATTAGCCAGTGCAGTCCGCACAGGCTAATCCGGGACGACACTTTCCACCTTAACTGGATTTTCGCTAAGAAGAGACATCATTTAATCGAAAAATTTCCAAAAAAGCGGAAATTGTCGTCCCTGATTAGCCTGTGCGGACTGCACAGGCTAATCTGGGACGACAATTAACGCACATGCATTATGCCCAGTTTTCTCAGAACGCGACTTATAAGTTCAGTGAAATGAATTTCATTTATGTTTGCATTTGCTCATAGGATCATAAAGGAGTTAACTGATTGGATTTCCATTACATTTTTCAGAATCTATTGGTTTTCTTTTTATTTTAGAATCAATTTTAATTTATTGGATTTTCATTACATCTGGGAACAACATGCACCTTGACGTTTTTTAATTGGATTTAAAGAACATTTTAANCCTTAACCCTTTGAGCGCTGGAACCGGATTTTGAAGGCCTTTGCAAACAGTTTGGATCCAGATGAGACGCCACAGAACGTGGCGTCTCATCAGGATCCAAACTGTTTGCTATTCTGATAGTATTCTTTGAAAAAAATCGAAGAAAATGCTAATTTTAGAAATTCAGCAGACGACATTTTAGCAGATGACAAATTTCCCAGCATGCAAAGGGCTAATCTGCTTGTATGAAATTTTTCGTTTAGTCTTTTGTAAACAAAAATCCAGTCTTAGAGGCAGAAAGTGTTGAGATACTAAAGGATCTGGAGTGTTTTGTCTTTCAATTTCTGTTTCATGCTTGCTCAAGGAGTCATCCTGGCTAAGTTCCTGTCGGTGTTTTTATGATGCTGATAAACCCCAGAACATGGCAACCAAACAATTTGAAAACCAAAATTGATGTAAAATGTGACCTTAAAGAAGTTTGTGGTTACATAGTAAGGTGTCTTAGTCTTATCGTGGACATAAGGTTCATGTTTAATGCATGTGTGATTATATTTTGAGAGCTTAATTTTTATCTGGAGATTAGACAGAAGTATCTGTAAAGTTATGTAATAAGGACACTTACAGAAAACAATAAATTTTACCTCAAATAAGTTTTGTTAGTATTTAATATAAGCAATGTTTAAATCTTAAAAATAAAAGTTGTGCCTGTTATGCAACAGCCCGGATGGCTGAGTGGTTAAGGCGAACGATTTTGATGGCTACTAGAGCCCAGGAGGGTAAAAAAAATGTATTTTCATGTCTTTCTTTAATTTTATTCTTGATTTATAGTTCGGATTTTTACTATTATAAATCTAAAGTATTTAATGATGAATTCTACAAAATTTGAAAAATCTGTGAACAAGTCCCTTTAAACAGTCAACAAAAATATATATTTATTATATTAAGTACAAAGTCATTAATATTCTCCCTCAAAAACTGCTGGTGCATAATTTACCATAGCCCACTTATAAATACCCTGTTTTTAGGTCAGTCACATTTTAAGAGTATATCTGTCTCATTATAGTATATTGTAATTTGTGCTCTCTAGGATTATAAGTAATACTTTTCTTGGCCTAGGTACATTTTATTACCTAATTTGTTGTAAACATGGGAAAAAGTTATGTTGTTGTACAGGCAGCTATATAACAATAAAACATTGTTCAGTTTATTATTTAGGTCACCGAGATTTGTATAGTATTTAATAATATGCCTTAAGTCAAAAGTATGCATTAATTGCGCACATGTTCATTAATCAAAACCATGGACCTGTCATTTTACATCAGGGCTTACTCTACCATTTGCCAAATTCGCCAATGGCTACAAATAAAATAAATTTTGCTGAAGAAATTTCCATTTAGCTACAAGTTTTCCTTCATGATCACCCGTAAAATATTAAAAATAATTATTATTCAAACGTAAAACATTCAATTTGGATACAGAAAATTTTGAGTCAAGGGGAGCATTGCTATGAATATTGGTGTAAGTTTTCATTATAGCTGGAATTTATCAGTAGTGATATTTATAAGTTTTTCAGGAAATTGCTTGTGGTTTATGGTGATGTTAATGTGTTTGGTACATTTGCACTTATCCTTAAGGAATGTTTACAACATTTTTCAGTATAATGTAATTGAACATCTTTGCAAAATGTTATATTGGATAAAGAACTGTCTTTAAAGCTGTGATTGGCTCTAAGTTTCGGTGAACTTTAATGAGTATAGATTATTGACTATTTGTTAAATGTTACAAACACACTCATTCAGAAAAAATCCTTATAATTAACAAGAGCTGTCACCATAGGATGACATATGCCCCCTTTTTCCAAATTTTTGTAAACCTGAAAGCAGTGTTTTCACATTTTTCGAAATCTAAACGCAAAGTGTGACGGAATTTCAGACGGACAGACAGATGGACAGACGGACAGTGGGATCACTATATGCCCAACTTCGGGGGCTTAAAAATGAAATACTGTGAATGCAATAACCAGTGGATCTGTATTACTGACCAAATGAAAAGATATATTAAATCTTATAATTCAGAATCTGTTTGAAAAATGAGATTGTCAATTTTGCAGTATTTTAATAAAGCGAGTTGCCAGTTACAAGTTGCCAGTTAGGAGTTGATACAATCCCTTGATTGTTAACTATGCATTGATCACATTTTTGTACTTCCTACTTTTGACCTTGTGCACCTCCAGTTTACTTCAAGTATGGGGTTTATGTAGTTGTGAATCATTAAACTTGAAATGCAGTAGTCATGAAAGGTTTCATTTGATATGTGCATTTTTATAATAATAAAAACTTTTATCAAATGCCTGTTTTTGTTTGTCTGTGTGCTAGTGTTCTGAACTGTTGAATTCGTCTGAAGGATTTTATTATTTCTTTTTTGTGGTAAACTATTGCATGTTTTATTATTTCTTCCTGGGTGAAAAGATTTGTATATGTTTCTTAAGAATGCTGTTTCGTTTTGCTTTGATGAGGTGTAGGTCTTGTTAAGACATAATGTCATTCTGGTTAGAAGTGGATCAAACCTTTTGCCATTAATGAACATTCCAGCTAATATCAGCTAATCTTTATAGATAAAATTTGATGATTGAAAATTATTTACATTTTTAAGTAGTTTGTTTTCAAGCTTTGTTTGTGAAATACACACATGTAATTATATTTTATATGAGTATCAGAAACATAACAAATTACGTTACGTACAATTTTCATTATTTTTTATTTTTTTAATTTAAAAATAGAAATGCACGGATTGAGAGAAAACACCATATCTGCTCCTTGGTCAAATGTAGTTATGTACTATAAATCGCTGTTGTACTATTCTTTAGACATTTCTTGATGTCAAGAAATGATTTCAAGAAATAAAACAATCATATTAAAAGAAAATGTATTTCTTAATATGAAGAATTAGAATTTTTAATATAATAAAATAAAGTTAAATAAACATTTAGATGTTTCAAGTGGTCTTTGCATATAGGTGATATTATATACCCTTAACATACATTTAAAGCTCCTTAACCCTTTGCATGCTGGGAAATTTGTCGTCTGCTAAAATGTCGTCTGCTGAATTTCTCAAATTAGCATTTTCTTGGATTTTTGCCAAAGAATACTATCAGAATAGCAAACAGTTTGGATCCTGATGAGACGCCACTTTCTGTGGCGTCTCATCTGGATCCAAACTGTTTGCAAAGGCCTTCAAAATTCGGTTCCAGCACTGAAAGAGTGAACATGTTGGATTTTCATAACATGTTAAGCCATCCTCACTGTAAGAAACATCATTTTGCAATTGGATTTCCATGATATGTTCAGGGAAATGAAGTTTGTTTATTTTTGCATTTTGATGGTAGGATCAAAAAGGAGTTCCATGATAGGAATTCCATTACAAATCAGAATCTATCAGTTTTCAATTTATTTTCGGATCAGTGTTAATTTATTGGATTTTCATTACATCTTGGAACAACACCTTGACATTTATTAATTGGATTTTAAGTACATTTTAAAGAAGACAACTTTGCATCGATGTTTAATTTATATTTGGAATTTTTTCAAAACTTGAGGGAATATTTTTATATGTCAATAAATGCTTGCAAACTCATAGAAAACGTCATTAATAACATTTAGGTAACAATAAATTTAATGTTTATATTCTCCATTCAAATGAACCTCATCTGGGAAAAACATGGACATAATGAATGTGTGGTAAGTGTTGTCCCAGATTAGCCTCTGCAGTCCGCACAGGCTAATCAGGGACAACACTTTCCGCTTGTATAGGATTTTTCATTAAAACGAAGTCTCTTCTTAACAAAAATCCAGTCTGGGCAGAAAGTGTTGTCCCTGATTAGCCTGTGCGGACTGCATGCGCTAATCTGGGATGACACTATGCATATGCATTAAGCTGAGTTTTCCCAGAAGATGGAAATGAATGCATCAATAATCTCAAAAGATTGAAGTACTTGTGCATCTAAGGATCTGAAGTGTTTTGTCTTTCAATTTCTGTTTCATGCTTGCTCAAGGAGTCATCCTGGCTAAGTTGCTGCCGGTGTTTTTAAGATGCTGATAAACCCCAGAACATGGCAACCAAACAATTTTCAAACCAAAATGGATGTTAAATGTGACTTTAAAGAAGTTTGTGGTTACATAGTAAGGTGTTTGAGTCTTATCGTGGTTGGAAGGTAGATGTTCAATGCGTGTGTGATTATATTTTGATGTGACCTTAATTGTTATCTCTAGTTTTGACAGAAGAATTAAACACTCCAAACTGTATTGTTAAGTCTAGTAATAAGGACACTATCAGATGACAATATATTTTATATTTCAAATAACTTTTGTTTATATTGAAAATAAGTAACATATTAAAATCTTAAAATAATAAGTTATACCTATATTTTAAAACATTCCATTTGATGAAGTTTACCATAGTGATTGTCATGTTACATTGCAAGGTCCTGTCAGTTTGTTCCGTATGACCTGTGTCATGCGAAAACGGGTCTTTTGCCATATGCATCCAGTGTTACTCCAGCTTTGAGCCAAAGCCTCTGCCCAGTCTTGCCAGGACCTACCCTGTCCGTATATAAAACCACCAACAATTGTGTAAATCTATAGTGGACAGCGCAGCCCCTGACCGCACATGGCATAAGTCCTTATTTTGCATGATGTGTGTAATACTTAAGGTGAATCTGTGTGACATAGACACACATGTAAATTTTGAATGTTGTTAAAACCATTTATAAACTCCTGTTTTAACAAATTTCTACTCTCTGTTTTGTACCAAAAAATCCAATGTCATCTTACATAATGTATTCACACCACATAACTGATAAAAATGCAGATGGTCCTTANAGCAGTTCTGTTGTGTTTCAGATTTCTGTATGTATACTTAAAGCATTTGGGTTTCAAATTACAGTCATAATATATCTTTTGTAAGATGCAACAAGTATACTTAAAACATTATCACCCTGAATAATTAACACAACATGTTTATTCTAGAATGTTGTAAGTACACATACCTCAAAATGGCATTAAGAAAATATCTGTTTTCAAGAAAATATTTGCTGTGCCAAAGTGAAGTAAGTACACTTGCCCCTCTTTGGCACTTACTGTAAGTTACTTAATACCTTCTTGCACAAACAGGACCAAGTCAAATGGACTTACGACAAGTGGTCATTTTCAAATAACACCGCTTAATATAGGAATAGAATGACCAAAGTAAGGGCAAAGGTTAGATAAATATATAACAACTTGTTTTTTTGTTAAAATGTCAATTTTGACAAAATCTGTACTTACGACCTTCTGGCACTATACCCTCGATTTGATTGTTGCCTAAAAGCTTTATTAACAGTGCAAAAGATACTAAAATTGTCTTAGCTAATAAGCTGTTGAATACACATTTTATAACTAAATTAATTTTATATTAATAACATTATTTATGAAAATATTTAATTTACACACCTATTTTATTGGTCACAGTCATTCTGTCTTAAGTTTTTTGGTATTTGTATACCTCTTAATAATCATAGGTGTTACATGTTATCTGTATTAGTCAGATGGTCATTTACTTTCACAAATACTTGTGGTTTATGAATGTCTACCTTATATAACCATACCGATGTGGTATGCAGTATTTAATGGGACCTTTTCACAGATTTTGGCACGTATTTAAGTTTGTCATTAAATGCTTTAAATTGATAAATGTAAACATGGGAACTTAAAGGCTCCAGAAAGAAAGAAAAAAAGTAATCCTCAACTGGGCTTGAACCATTGACCCTTGGAGTAAAAGTCTAGCGCTTAAAGCACTCGGCCATCCATGCTCATATTGTGAGTGGTGTATTTTATACTTTATATAAGCAATCCTCGTAATGTCACAAAATATAATGATAACAACAGATATCTCCAAATTATTCAATCATTTAAACACTTTATAATTTTCAGGTTTTTAAATCGTCTTAAGATGCATATAATGGATATTTTAGAGCAAAGTAAATGTTCAGTATTATACTGTTTCCTCGCAAATATAACTTCAATGAAAATGTGCAAATCTGAAACATTTTTTTTCAATTTTATCAATTTACAAAAACTTGAAAAGGTTCCTTTAAGTTTTGGAGTTGGCATTATAGAAGCCTTGTAAAAAATAAAATGATAAGCACTGTATCTGATAATAGTTGTTATACATAAACACTTGCACTTTCTTAACAGCTGGAGAGTTAATCAGCAAGTTTAGTACATACAGCCTGCGCGGCATGATATATGGTTTAAAGTTTAAGTGACAGGGAGACTAATG
Source organism: Dreissena rostriformis (assembly GCA_007657795.1). Lineage (NCBI taxonomy): Eukaryota > Metazoa > Mollusca > Bivalvia > Myida > Dreissenidae > Dreissena > Dreissena rostriformis. The sequence continues at coordinate 56,777 of VMBQ01004100.1, read as the reverse complement.
CATGGTAAGGGTAGATTGCAATGTGTTACAGGCTACTGTTCAGTATGGAAGTGTGTTGACTTTAATTTCCCATACAGCAGGATATTTAATATTGTTACAGGTAACTTGTTTATTTAATTTGGTCGCTTGAGAATGTCTGCATGTAAATTTTACTTGTTGTGAAGACAATAATTTTCATAGATTTTAACCAGATTTTTCTGTGTACAACAAGAATTTTTTTTAAATCCTTCAAATATATTTTAGTGTGTAATTATATTATTATAAATATTGTAATTAGCCACAACATTAATATCACAATAATTTATATCACATTCATGTATATTAAAATTATAGCTGTTAATAAGTTAATTTAATCCGTTCTCTTGTATTGTTTTTCAAATGTAATTTTTCTATTAATTTAATAGAGAACTTATATATAAATTTTCAGGATATAAGTCAGCTTATTTTATTTCATCTCAGTTTGTACCCAAATATTTGAAGATGATCCAAAAATTTATTTCAAAACCTGACTAATTGACAATAACTCATTAATTGAAAATATCTTCTCATTCAGTTCATACTTGCTGTCTTGCTTGAAAGGCCAGTGTATCTGATACAAAGGTTAAGGTCTGTGACTCTCAGAGGCCAAATATGCATGATGAAGCTATTCTAGATTGTTATCCCCCGCCAAAGGCGGAGGGATATTGTTTTGGCGTTGTCCGTCTGTCCGTCCGTCCTTCCGTCCGTCCTTCCGGCACTTTTGTGTCCGGAGCCATATCTTGGAAGTGCTTTGGCAGATTTCATTGAAACTTGGTATGAGTATATATATGGATAAGAGGATGATGCACACCAAATGGCATTGTTCACCATCCGTTAATAACGGAGTTATGGCCCTTTGTATATATTCTGTGTCAATGCAGCATGTGGGGGTATACGTCATGTCTGTGACAAAGCTCTAGTTTGGAGGGGGATATCAATTCAACGAATTTGCTTGTTACTTTATCATTTAGGCAAGTTACACAAAAATGCAACTAATGTTCAGCATAATCATGGCGATGGCTGGATGCCCAATAGACCCATGTCCCTAAGTCAAAGGTTAAGGTCACACTTATATGTCAAAGGTCAACTAGAAATGGCGCAGCAGAGGCCGACGCGTATTCCCACACAGAATGTTTGACCTAGGTGTGCCCCAGGGTTGGTTATGGGGCCATGCATAGTTGAGATTGACCGTATTGTCATAAGAGAAGTTCAGTATCAATTTGAAGTGAATCGGTGTAGAAATGAAGAAATTATAGTAAAAGGCAATTTTGGGTGGGTGTGACATATGTGGGCAGGGCGCCCCAGGGTTGGTAATGGGGCCATGCATAGTTGAGATTGATCGTATTGTCATAAGAGAAGTTCAGTATCAATTTGAAGTGAATTGGTGTAGAAATGAAGAAATTATAGTAAAAGGCAATTTTGGGTGGGTGTGGTCTATGTGGGCGGGGCCCCAGGGTTGGTAATGGGGCCATGCATAGTTGAGATTGACCGTATTGTCATAAGAGAAGTTCAGTATCAATTTGAAGTGAATCGGTTTA
>VMBQ01004100.1:23334-41066 GCA_007657795.1 Dreissena rostriformis | reverse complement strand
ATCGTTCGCCCGTTGTACGCCAGGCTTGGCGAAATTGCCGGTCCGTCGGTCCTGACCGGCAAATTTTCATTTGGTCCGGCAGGTTTAACCAGAATGTCGGTCCTTGTGACCGGCAAAATAAATGTGAAATGAATGCAAACATATCATATTTTTTCAAAGTTGAAAATTCGAAGAGCAAACCCTTTACTACAGTCTACATCATGAAAATGAAATCGCTCATTGTTTTGATGTTTGCAATAAGTTTGTTACGTACAATTAGCAAATCCAACTGGTTACACAACACCTACTTCAAACTCAGTCGCAAAATCGGCAACTGCTTTCGCACATTTTAATCCCTTTTGTTGAAACATCGCAGTCTACACAAGGTCAGTAAAACCGCTAAGCGTGTTTTCACAACACCCCACACATTCTTCGCGATATCATTCTATTAAAATTTACCACGAAACATTTAACGGAAATTTAATACACGCACGCTTTCCATGCGTTTGACGTGACGTTGTACATGTAAGGAATAATTTGCGCGCGCTTTTCTCGAGAGAAAGGATTAAAACACACTGTACATTTGCAGTTTATTTAAAGAATGTGATAACGTCGAGTAAAAATTAAATTGGGAAGAGTGTTTTGGATAACAAATTTAATTATGCGCATTTGAGAATTCAACAAAACACGGAATATGGACCAGTTTCTAGGACGCTCATTCTTCGGAACGATGCGGGTTTTTTCCCCGATTTTTTAGACAAAAAAAGGGTTTATCTTAATGTACATAGTTGTGTTGTTGTTTTTTCGGTCCGGCTAAATTTTCTTCGGACCGGCACATTTTCTGAAATGCCTGTCCGGATGACCGGCCGATTTTTTTCCAATTTCGCCAAGCCTGCCTGTCTGACTGTGTGTTAGTTATAAAAAAGTCTAGTATTAATTTTTATTTGACTGAGATGCCATTTTATTAAAAGTGAGTTTTTATATGAGTTTCACTGTGGTTTTAGGCAAAAATTTGACCTCCATTGGTGATTGGTTATTCTAGCTGTCTCAGTGTCCCGAACTTGTCGCAACTTTTAGGCTTTGAATAATTATGAAATTACTTTACTTAACTTTTGATTGCATTTGGGATTTCAGAATAAATTGGTATGTTAACAATTATATCAGATGGTTTGTCACAAATAAAACTACATTTTGCTAACTTGAATGTGCTCTGGAGATCAGAGGTAAACATACCTGGGTGATTGTCATAACTCAACATCTTTTTGAAAGCAGTATTAATTGCTACCTGTAATACACTCCAGTTTGTTTGTGTGTTTTTTTAAAGCCATAAAAAATGAGTCCTTTAACTCCTTTTACTATTATTTTCATTATCATTTAGGGCATATGTCTGTTTTTCAGGCCTTTGGAAATGCCAAAACCACCAGGAATGACAATTCCAGCAGGTTTGGTAAATACATGGACATCCAGTTTGATTATAAGGTAACAGATATATTCTAGAGAATAACAGTTTTTCACGCTGATTCTTTTTCTATTGCATGTTGTTGTTTTATGTTTTCTTTTCGGCTTAATTTGCAGATGGTCAGTGTATGCTAATTTTGACCATACTTATGAAGTATGAGCGGGCAGACTTATGACTGAGTTTTACAGTTACATTCGAGAGAAAAATGATAATATAATAGTGGTAATGATATTTGGCAATTTACTAGCAAAATTGACAATTATTATGTGTATCCATCTTGGAGATGCTGTAGTATTTCTAATAAATTTTATGCTAAGGGCAGCTCTAATAAAATAAGTCTGATATAATAAAAATAGTAGGTCACTGATCATTAAGGGTGTAGTAATAAAACCACTGAGCCCTAAAGCACTCATCTGAGTGATTTGACCTCATAACCTTTTGTTTGAATTCATGTGACCCACTTTTTTTTTTGTCTAGATTATGGTCAAGGCAAACATTCAGACTGTTTCTCATGGTCATAAGGTCACAGATGATGCACGTGGAAAGTTTTTATAAGATTTGAAATGATGATCTAGCGTTTTACCCAACTTGACCTAGATTCAATCTTGGCCTAGTTATTGTAGAGATGAACATTCTGCTCAATTTTCATCAAGATTAGTCAAGAAAGTGTTATTTGAGACTATTTGGATACCAACTGGTATAATTGCTTAGAAATCAATGCAAGTCAAGAGATAGCATATTGTTGATGTTGATGAAATTGGTTAAATGGACAGCATAACACAATTAAAAAAAATACTGAAAAATGTCCCAGTGAAATTTGCTTCAAAATATAACAGTGTATGAGAAATCAACAATTCATTTCCTGTTTACTATGCAAGTCCTGTTTACTATGCATGTCTTGTTGTTTTGGTTTTCAAGTGGTCATATCAGATCAATAAATGTTACACAAAATTGCCTTACATTCTTGACATGTTAAGTGTAGACTGTTCGTGTCGGTGAAATAAGCAAAATTACATGTGATGTTTTGTCAGCATTTTTTTTTTATGGCAGCATAAACCCCGTTGCCTATACCACGTGACTTTTTTAAGATCTGTGTTGGGAGAATAACACGTGACCCAGATAACATTTTTAAGGATGTCTTTTTAAATATTTCACCATTTGTAACGGGATAAAGTGGAGAACCCGCTCATGAGTGAGAGTTTTCTATAGGTATCATGATTTTTTTAAACAAATAAGTATTTTTTCAGTAAAGTGCAACTGCGCGTTTGTAATATGAAGTCCCCACACTGATCAGACAATTTTCTAACCGTTCAAAGGCGCAGTTGCACTTTACTGAAAAAATACTTATTTGTTTAAAAAAAAACATGATACCTATAGAAAACTCTCACGAATGAGCGGGCTCTCCACTTTATCCCGTTTAAACCCACATCACTTGACCTTCTTTTGGACTACTTTTTTAGAAGGTCAAAATTCTGTGTTACCGTAATCCAAATTGACCTTTCTTTTACATAAATAGTTCTTACTAAAAAGCTTTGATACTTTGATTTAACACTCAGCACACTAACATCACATGACCTCATTTTGATCTTGACCTTGACCTTTCATTGACATCTGTGTCTATTGAAGGCTGCATGTGCATGATCATGATTCCCCAGTATTTTATTTTCCTTTGGCTTATTTAAACATTTTGAAAATAAGTGCTTTGCATCTCCTGAAATAAATCACCTGTATGTTTCTTGTTAAATGATCTAATTAACAAACTCTTATCACAAAGGGTGACTTGGTACCAAATCCATTACAGGACAATCATGTGTTTTAGTACATTTCTCAATTTTGTGGCACTCAGTCACTTTATACAATAAACAATGTTGTTTGTAGTTTTGCGTAACCGAAGAGCTTGTGAGTTTGAATAAACCACATTAAGTATCCTATTTCAAATAAGCCTTGTATGACACACAATCTATTTGTCTTCATACATTGTATGCGTGTATATTGTTTCTTTGTTCAATGACATTACAGGGTTTCATACTATTGTCCATTATATCCTTGTGGAAATGATGGTCATTGTTCATGCCTATTGTTAAAAGGGGCGTTGTTACCACATGATGTTAATGTTATTACATGTACTCTGTACGGGACAATGAATTTTTACAATAGGATATCAATGAAGATTCTTAGAAAAGATAAGTGCTATGAGCTGTAAAAAAGATGACTTATTGTGTCGCGTTCTGAGAAAAACTGGGCATAAGGCATGTGCGTCAAGTGTCATCCCAGATTAGCCTGTGTTGTCCGCACAGACTAATCAGGGACGACAATTTCCGCTTTTTTGGAATGTCTCTTCTTACCAAAAATCCAGTTAAGGCGGAAAGTGTCGTCCCTGATTAGCCTGTGCGGACTGCACAGGCTAATCTGGGACGACACTTTACGAACATGCATTATGCCCAGTTTTCTCAGAACACGACACAGTTATACTGAGGATGGCATCAATGAGTTTATGTTAGTCAGAGTCATGTGATAAGGATTGAAACCAGAAATGATTCAGATTAATTTTAAATGGATGCGTCATTAAAAAAGATGGCATGATAAAACAATCCCAAAGAAAAATTAATAATTTGTCAAACTACTGATTACCATTAGCCATCCTTATCTGATGCAATATATCTCATATTCCTCTACTTTATTGCATGTTTTCATGTGAAATGTATTTATTCAATGATACATTGGCATTTTTTGCAATTATGGTACCTCAACATAACTTTCGCTGGCTAAGTTGATTTGTTTTATTTAAGAATTGAACAGTATTTTCCTGCTTTTTCAGTGTATCAACGATTGGGAAAATTATGCCTAATTTTCATGAACGCCAACAACTGGAAAAATGCTATTCAATACTTAAAATTACAAGCATAATTACAAGATGAAAATTACATGTACAAAACACCAAACACAGGCTAATCAGGGACGACACTTTCCGCCTAGACTTGATTTTCCCTAAGAAGAGACTTCCTTTTAACCAAAAATATCATAAAAGCGGAAAGTGTTGTCCCTGATTAGCCTGTATGGACTGCAACGGCTAATCTGGGATGATTCTTTATAAACATACATAAAGCCCGTTTTACCAGTGCAAGGCTCAAATGTTATCTATCAATAGTTCCCACGTCTGGAACAGGCTGCACAAGCTTATCAGGGATGACACTTTCCGCCTAAACTAAAAATAATGCCATACAGCCAGAAAGTGTCGTCCCTGTTTAGCCGATGTGAACTGTAATCTGGAATGACACTATGCACATGCATTAAGCCCTGTTTTCCAAGAGTGCAGCTAAAACATCATCTATCAATCATTCCTGCGTCACTTCAGGGTGCCCCAGTGGGGGGTCATATACTGAACTACCTTCTGGAGAAGTCTCGTGTTGTGCACCAGGCGCCGGGCGAGAGGAACTTCCACGTCTTCTACCAGCTGCTTGTGGGAGCTGCACCCTTGACCTTGAAACAGCTGCATCTCGAGACTGGGCTGGAGAAATACTTCTATCTGAACCAGGTAGTTGGTTGGGGCATGTGTTTTTCTATTGTGATACCTGTGCAGTAGTTGTTATTTGGATCTTGGTTTTCACTTGTTTTTCTCCAAATATGCATAAGGTACAAGATGAAGCCATGGGTTTATGTATTGTCATTCAAACTAAAATCACCTCAAATCTTTTGTCCATATGGGAATATTAATGTGAAATATTTGCATTTAAACATGGTTTGTGCTTGAGGTTTTGTTGAGTTCTGAATATAGTCTTTCATAACAGTAGTCTTTATATGTGTTGTTAGTGGCGGGGACTACATTATGATGTGTCATTCCATTTATGAACTTGTTTTATAATTATACAGTCGTTATAAAACAGTCAAGATATTTTAGAGTCAAGAATACAAAAACTAACTAATTTATTAAGTTTAAAATATTTAAATTCTTTAAAGCTCTTCAAGGCTTAAATAATTTCTTTTGCATTGTCCTCTTGCTCTAAGTTGTATGTCATGTTGAACAAAGTTCTCTTTTTAAACTTCTCATTCTTGTTTTTTTTTCATGGAGTGTGCATCAAAGTTTCAAGTGATACATCGCTCTATGATATCATCAGGATGCAGATTTCTGAGCTTGTGGAGTAAATTACTTCCGTTTTTTTTTACAAGCGATTAAATTGAACCTTTGAATTTTGTCATCACTAAATAGTGAATAATATGCATGACACTTTTTTTTTGTTAACCCCAGTGACTCACACATTTTGGAGTTTTGTATCACTTAAATATAGCTGACAAAGCGCTGGGGGTATAAGTTATGTTTGTGACAGAGTTCTATTGTATCTTGTCAATACCGTGTGCAATATTATATGAGCCTGGCTCTGGGAAAACAGGGTTTAATGCATGTGCCTAAAGTATCGTCCCAGATTAGCCTGTGCAGTCCGCACAGGCATATCAGGGACAACACTTTCGCCTAAACTGGATTTTCACTAAGAAGAAACTTCCTTTTTACAAACAATACCATAAAAGTGTAAGGCTATTCTGAGACAACACTTTACGTACAAGCATTTAACCCCATTTTCCCAGAGTGAGACTCATATATATTATATATTTGAAAGGGTGAGGACAGTTCCATGCAGACAATGGGTGACCAGGCCAACTGGCGTGCGGTACAACACAGCCTCGATGTACTTGACTTCTCACAGCAACAGCAGAAGGTGAGACGGAATTAACTGTGCTGCATTGTGCCAAAATGGGTCATATGTCATACGAGAAAGTTTTAAATAATGCTGTGTCTGCTTTAGTTTGCTGTAAGTAGGCATGAAAGGAAAGTCCAGCTAATTTTTTTGGCATTATTGCTCCAGTTATATTCCATCATTTTTTACATGTTGATCCTGTTATTTCAATGATCTTACAACAGATTTAAGTTACGACTGAATGTGTTACTCGAAACAAATTATAATTTATGATTCATATGTTACTTAAATAAAAGAAAATTGGAAAGTCTTCAAGGAAATTAATAAAGTTATGGAATTAAACTAACAATGATTTGATTTACACTGCTAAAAATATCCATTTGTAATGCCATATTTGATAAGACTGACTCCCACTTAAAAAGTTTATTGACTGCAAAGTCTTGTATACAACTGATATATGGACATCTTTTTGTACATTTTCTATGATTTCTGTCCTTTCAGATCCTGTTATTTCTTTCTTTGCAGGCACTGTTTTCAATAGTAGCGTCGGTATTGCATCTTGGGAATGTGAAATTTGACTCCGATGAGAAGAGTGACATGGCAAGAGTTACCAACCCTGAAATCGTGGCTACCATTGCAGAGGTGCGCTTCATGAAATAATTATGTTTTCTTAAAGTTGCACAATTTTTTTTAGTTGCATGATTGAAAAGGAAGGAATTTTGGTTGCAACCAGTTTTGGCTGTATTATGCCCCTTTGTCAGTTTTCCACAAAAGAATTTATGCTCCCCAAAACTGTGTTTACTCAACTCCTCTTAAACTGCTTGGTGGATTTTGTTCAAACCTTTTCAACTTGATAACCTTAATGTTTAGATGATGGGAAAGGTTTTGTTCCAGATATATGATGGTTTTGTCTGTGTCTAATCAACTATCTTGGTGGTATAATTGTCTGTGACACATTTCTAGTTTCTATTTGGATTAAATTGTTATACACTGCCCTATTATTTCATTTTGACAGTTGATCTGTGTATTATAATTTATTTCTAATCATTTCTATTAATCTTTTCAAAATAATAATTATAATATGATTGTGCAATTATATCATATGATATATGTGCACATGTGCAGTCTGCACAGGCTAATCAGGGACAACACTTTCCGCTTTAATGGTATTTTTCGTTTAAAGGAAGTCTCTTCTTAGCAAAAATCCAGTTTAAGCAGTAAGAGTGATCCTTGATCAGCCTGTGCAAACTGCAAAGGCTAATCTGGGATAACACTTTACGCACATGCGTTTAACCCAGTTTTCCCAGAACAAGGCTCAGTTATGTGTGTGTTATCGCTCTAGTTATGTTTATTATACATTCTTATAGTACACACTGGAATTATTTGTATCACTTTTTACCATAATGATAAATATACATTCTGATGGAATTCTTTTAGTTGCTAGGCTGCAGCGAGACAATGCTTTTGTCAGCATTACAACACAGAACTATTGAGGCAAATAATGAAAAGGTATAGTATTCCAGTAGTGATAGTTACCAATAATCTTGTGCAAATGGCATTTTCAATAAAGAATGAAAACAAATTATGAAAAGTAAGGTATTCTTATAATATATTGATTTATACTGTATATGATAATTGTCAATGATATATGTAATAGTATTTAATGATGTTTGCAATGAAGATAATTTCTTAATCGCCATGTCGGAAATAAAGATGAAAATCAAAGAAAGTGCTATGGTAGTAATAACATTAACAATTCATTTTAACAGTTGTTTTTATGCCCTCTTTTTTTAAAAAAGGGGGTATTTCTGTCATTCTGTCCCAAAACTTAAACCTTGGTCATAACTTTGGCAATATTGAAGATAGCAACTTGATATTTGGCATGCATGTGTATCTCATGGACCTGCACATTTTGAGTGGAGAAAGGTCAAGGTCATCCTTCAAGGTCAAAGGTCAAATATATGGGTCAAAAACGCTCTAAAGGGGGCATAGTGTTTCTCAAACACGTCACTTGCTTTTTAAGAAAACATTAGGCCAATGTAAAGGATCTATGAGATTGTATTTGTTTTTAATTTTTTTGGCAATTTCCCTTTATTAATCATCCTGCCCTGATAAAGGACCTTGCTTGGAATTCTTCTGGGGTTTGGTCATCGTGGTCGTATGAAGTCATTGATAGATGGTGGATCAAGCCCTTTAGCCTAAAATGATAATTGTTGGTTTGTTCATTATGCACTTATTATATATACTAACCATGCTGTATGATCTACATTCTGTACCAGATGAAGTCACCTCTGACAGTGGACCAGGCCCTGTATGCGAGGGACGCACTGGCCAAGGGGATCTATGACCGCCTGTTCACCTGGATTGTCCACAAGGTCAACTCTTCACTCTCCAACAGGGTAGGTCACCTACACTATAGTTCTCTGGTCACCTTCCACTATAGCTCTAAGACACCTTCCACCAAAGTTCTGAGGTCAACTTCATCTAAAGTTCTTCACTGTGTTTTGAATAACCCTAGGGAGCGCTGGAACCGGATTTTGAAGGCCTTTGCAAACAGTTTGGATCCAGATGAGACGCCACACAACGTGGCGTCTCATCAGGATCCAAACTGTTTGCTATTCTGATAGTATTCTTTGAAAAAAAAATCGAAGAAAATGCTAATTTTAGAAATTTAGCAGACAACATTTTAGCAGACGACAAATTTCCCAGCATGCAAAGGGTTAAGCCTTTCTCATGCAGTTTTGTACTAAGGCCAGCAAAACTTTGTTTCACAATGTAGATGGTCTCAAACCAGACGGTTAATGGTAAATTTTGAGTTAAAAATGGCCAGCAAAACTTTGTTTCGCAATGTATACGGTCTCAAACCGGAGGGTTATAGTAAATTTTGCGATAAAAAGAAAGTTAACATTGTTAATTGCCATAAAATGAAAAAGAATCATAGATATTTGACCCACAATACTATTCGTTCATGAAGTCATTATTATTACCTAAGGTTTTCGCATTAAGTAAGAAGGGTTTCAAAAAATCAACACTCTTTTTGCCTAGCTTTGTCCAGATGTAAATCAAGGGTGGCAAAATCAGTATTTCCTTTGGTTTCAGAAATACACCTTAATACCAATAGACTCTTAACTCATTGCTGTTGTTCACTTATTTTGTTCATCAGTAGTAGCGTTTCACAGTCATGTTCTCTTTGGTTTCAGTGTAAACACAGATGCAACCTGATGGGATTGCTGGACATCTATGGTTTTGAAATATTCCAAGTGAACTGGTAAATATCGTTATTAGTTACAGATTTTTGTTTATGGCTGCCTTATAGTAATCCGCTGTCTGTCATCAATCTGTCCATAATTTGAGCCTTGCTCTGGGAAATTGGGGCTTAATGCATGTGTGTTAAGTGTCGTCACAGATTAGCCTGTGCTGACCGCACTCGTATTGAAAACCGTATAAACTACATCAAACATTAATTTTTACACGTATACGGGTAAACACAATTATTAAATAATAAATAATAACATGTACAACAAAATAACAGAAAATACATGACGAAATTGATTGGTTGTTGTTTAGCTTTGAGCAGTTCTGCATCAACTACTGCAACGAGAAGCTGCAGCAACTATTTATAGAATTGACCTTGAAATCGGAACAAGAGGAATACCAAAAGGAGGGAATTCAGGTAATCAAACTAATTACTGTTTTTACACACACGTTAAAAAAACAAATACTGATAAATTATGGGAACACCCTAGCGAGCAGTGGTGAGTGGTGGCAAATCATTGACAAGAGGATGACTTTGTTTAGCATGAATGGATTTTCAAATAACTTACCATCATTGAGCAGAATGATGAGACAGAATGTCACTCTGCAACAACCAGGTCTATAGGTCCATGGTCAAGGACACAACTCAAGGCCAAAGGTCTAATTTCGGAAATGTGTACTTCACACTTAGTTCAGAGCATTACTTTGTACAGGATATCGTGATTGTTATATAACATGCCAGTAGTGATGAGCATGATGAGATGTCACATGCAACAATCAGGTCCCTAGATCCAAGGTCAAGGTCACAACTCAAGGTCTAAGATCACATTAAGGAAGTTTGTACTGGAGACATTGCCCGGAGCATATGTTGCCGGCCTAGCTACACGTAATTTGCGTACTTGGGGTTCGACGACAAACTATCGAATCAATCGATGTTTTAAAGTTTTAATAGATCGATAAAGGTATCTGAAATAGAAACAATTAATACATGTATGTATGCATTCAAGTGGAATAAACATTAATAATGACTAGTGTTGCATGGCGGCGTGAATATGACTCGCAATAAGTTATTTCAATTAATAACTAATTAAACACAACCGTAATTGTCAGATGTCTTAAATAATAATAAACAATTGACAGAGAACATAAATAAAATATTCAAAGTAGTTACCTGCAGGAATCCAAAATATCCCACACAAATAATATAATTGCAATTCAATAAATGCAATGGCTGTCTGAAACGACTTTCAACAATCAACTGAATATCGGAGGGAAAGTGAATGATTGGTTGTTACGTGCGCGTGTTCAGAATAGGTTAGATTCAACTATATGTTAACTATAAAACAACTAAGACTACAGTCTAGGTTTTATATCAGAGCTACCTAAAACTACTCGACACTAATAACAAATAACTAAATAAGAATTTATACCCTGTGACACATACATTTGTCCAGCATGGATAGATTTTCAAATAACATGACTTATGTGATCAGCATGATGAAAGGGACTGTTACAGACAAGAACCAGGTACTTAGGTCCTAGGTGAAGGTCACAAATTAAAGATCAATGTTCATGTTACGGTTTTTTCAATCGATGGATGGGTTTTTGTACAACTTGCCATATGTGACCATCATATTGATACGTAGTGTCAGCCGTAAGAGCCATGTTCTCATGTCCAAGGATAAGGTCACAAATCAAGGTCAAAGGTCAAATTTGTACTTTACATTTTCAAGAGAATTTCTTTGTCCAGCATGAATGGGTTTTCAACTTACTTGGCAAAAGTGGTCAGAATAATGAGATTTGGAAATACTGATGATGAAGTTTGTATAATGGTTACTTTGGGTATGGGTGTTTATGTAATTTTTTTTATCCCATGTTGTAATGTGACAATGATAATGGAGATAATTTAGCATTGATTGTACAATTGTGATTATGATGCTGTTGATGAGATTGAGTACTTAAACATAGTGATACAAAATGATGATTTGATGACAATGTTGATGATCATGCTGTTGGTGCTTATGTGTGGTCCTGGTGATGATGATGTGAATTGCAATGATGCTAATGCAGAATGATATATGATGATTATACCATTTCAGTGGGAACCTGTGGAGTATTTCAACAACAAGATCATCTGTGACCTGATTGAGGCCAAACCTCTCGGCATCATATCTGTACTGGTACGTGTTTACTTGAGATCCTTTTTTTGCCTTTTTTACAAGAAAAGTGGAGCACGCTGTCTTCCGACAACTCTTGTTTTGTATGCTTTAGTTTGTGTCAATATTGAGTATTTTTCACACAGGACGAAGAATGTCTGCGGCCAGGGGACACAACGGACATGACATTCCTCTCCAAACTGGTGACCACCATTGGAAAACACCCACACTTTATCAGTCATAGTGTGGCTGATAACTCAACCAGGAAAACCATTCAACGTGATGTGAGTTAACTCTTTACCTCTCAAGTGTGCCTTTTGCCCCGTTTGCAGTCCCTTAGAAACTCAAATGCAATTTAAGACCTTTCTTAGCAGATTCAAGTTTCAAAGGCCTATTTACAAACCCTACGATACTGGTGAACAACAGACAGCATAAAACCTGAACATAAAAGACTTCTTTACGGACTTCACGGGCTAATCTTGGATGACACTTAACGCAATTGCATTAAGCCTCATTTTCCCATTTTTGTATTGCAAGACCTGTAACGTTTTAAACCTGATATCCAGGAGTTCCGTCTGCTGCACTACGCCGGGGATGTCACATACAACATCAAGGGATTCCTCGACAAGAACAACGACCTGCTGTTCCGTGACCTGAAAGAGGTCAGCATACATTCTACTGTTTTTGTATAGAAGAAACATGTATATCATTAATTTTCCTTGTCATTACATTTAAAATTAACTTTGTTTATTTTTGAAATATAAATTTTATCATTTGAGTTTACGAATTAGAAGAAAATTATTTTCCCATAATGCGATGTAATGAACACTTTGGCGCACTGAAAGTGTGCACAAGGAAATCGAGTGTGTTGGGCTGTTTTCCGTCATTCAGCTTTGGGCAGTCTAACTGTAAAGACATAGTTAAAGTTTTTTTTTTTTTTTTTTTTTNTTTGTACTTAATTAATAACTTAGGTATTGGTTATCTTATTTGTTAATATGTATTTGTTGAATTAGTATACAATACTGATGCGTGTCATTTTTGATGCAGACAGTTGACTGTCCAGATGCTTTACCAAATACAGAAAATGTATTGAAAATTATATAAGTCTTGTTTTGTTTATTTGCGATAAGTAAGAAAATACATTGTATTTTATTTGAGATTTGTATAGGAGAGGGACTGGGAGTACATAATTGATATATCAGAAGTGAATTAAGTGGTATTTGAGGAATTTGAAATCTTGTTTCATTACAGTGAAACCTCGCTATTAAGACCACCTGTGGGGCTTTTGAAAAGTGGTCTTAATAGCGTGGTGGTCTTAATACTGACTTTTCATTAATTTTGATGGACAGATAATACAAATGGTAAATATTCAACGAACTTTAATCTTTTTGCATGCAATATAAAAGCACTCAATCAATTCATTGTACAAACAAGAACTGCAACATAATTTTCATCATGCTACTATCCTTTTGGTAATCTCATACTGTGTTGCATGGTAGGTGTCTCGCTGGTGAGCCTCAGATAAGACTCTATACTAAAAGAAACAGTCAATTCTGTTTGCTTAGCAGAGCTTTTTACTTTAACCACCTGTTTTTCAGTGCTTTCTTGTAAAAGTCACATTCAAATGCTTAAGATTCCATATTTTTGTTCAAACAGAAGAGTCTTATCTGGGATAACCAATGAAGAGCGTCTTGATGAGAATGTATTATTATCTGAACTGTTACATTATTGGCCGTCTTTAAAGTGTTAATCAAACAATAACCAATTTACCTATCAAAGGCTTAATCATATAAGCTAATTATCAGTCAAAAATCAAGGGTTGAAAAGAAAAACAAGGGCTGAAAATCGAACACCTCGCAGTCGAGGCAAATATGGTTGTCATTAATTGGTTCACACTGGCTTCGTACACAAACCCGAGCGAACCACAATCCCCAATCGAGTGAAAGTTACTGGTTGTTTTGCGGGTGTTAATTTAGAGCGATTCCCTTGATTGGTACTGATTAAAGTGGTCGTAATAGCCAGTAGCGGGTTGGTCAGTTCAGTGAGTGTGATGACCATTGAAATATAGAAGGAAAAATTGGGGACTGAAAAATGATGATCATCCAAACGAATTGGTGGTTATGACAGGGTGGTCGTTTAGAGTTTTTACTGTATCTGCTAATAGCAGGAAGGGATTTCCATTAAAATCTTCTACATAAACTTGAAGTTTGAGGCCAAGTGTTGTTGTATTGGTGCATGGGACCTTCTCAATACTGTAATATTATATCCTCCCCTGCAACAAATTAAAGACTGCAACAAATTAAAGATTCACCATGGACTTTTGTCCATCTCTAGACATACACTGTCTTGTAAGATCTCATATTCTCTTGAATGTACAACAATTAATCTTGTATGCCAAGTTCTTATAACATAGAATTTGTACATGAGCAACTTTTATTACCTTACATTAATAATTATGCTCTATTCTGACCTGATAATTGATTTAACATAATAACTTTTAACTTGTTACATATAAAATGCAATTAAAGAATAAAAACTCCTTATCCCATCATCAGGCTTTCATGATCGAAAGAAACCCTCAAGCAATAATCTCAGCATTATGTAGATAAAGCTGTCACACCTTGGCTGGTTGTTCAGGTTCTCTAACCCTTTGAGTGTTGGAACCGGATTTTGAAGGTTTTTGCAAACAGTTTGGATCCAGCTGAGACGCCACAGAACGTGGCGTCTCATCAGGATCCAAACTGTTTGCTATTCTGATAGTATTTTTTGGAAAAAAATCGAAGAAAATGCTAATTTTAGAAATTTAGCAGACAACATTTTAGCAGACGACAAATTTCCCAGCATGCATAGGGCTAAGCCTTGCCAAACTGACTGATCTGTATTCAACACTTACCAAGTATTCTATGTATATACATGTAGACGATGACTGAGTCGAAGAATCCGATCACCATCGAGTGCTTCACCAAGGAGGAACTGAACAGCAAGAAACGACCTGACACCGTGAGTTGAACAAGGGAAGAAATATGTCTGCTGGGAGGATAAAGGAACCATAACAAATTGAGCCTCGCTCTAGGAAAATGGGGCTTAATGCATGTGCGTAAAATGTCATCCCAGATTAGCCTGTGCAGTGCACACAGGCTAATCAGTGATGACACTTTTCACCTAGCCTGGATTTTTGTTTAGAATAGAGAATTCCTTTAAACTAAAAACTCCATAAAGAGGAAAGTGTCGTCCCTGTGCAAAGTGCACAGGCTAATCTGGGAGGACACTTCATGCATATGCATTAAGCCCAGTTTTCGCAGAGCGGTTCTATCGTTTTTACACATGGGAAGGCGGATGTTCTTAAGTTATGTTGAGTTTTTTTGAGCATCTTAATGAAGCATTAAAATAAGTCTTTCAAATAAAGTAAATTACTAAGCAATAACTATTCAGTTCTTATATTTGTTGTTCTGGATGATTGTGTAGAACAGTTATGTTGATCTTTAAATTCCAATTATTATCAATGTGCATCAAATGTCAAGAAAGCAAACAAATCAACCAAAAAAGACCCCTTTAAAAACAATAAGTATCAACATTTAACCCTTTCCCGCTTAGAAGAAAAGTGAAAATGGCTTTTGCAACCAGCATAAAACCAGAACAGCCTGCGAGTAACTCGCAGTCTGTTCAGGTTTTATGCTGTTTGCTGCTCATCAGTACCTTAAAGTTGGAAATGGAAGCCTTTAAAATTTGAATATAGTAAGAAAGGTCTTAAGTTTAAATTGATTTCAAAGGGACTAGAGATATGTCAAAATGTGTATCTAAGAGGAAAAGGGTAAACTAATAAATAAAATTATTAAACATAAAGACGTCAGTCTGATACATGAAAATGATCAGAAGAAATTAAAAACTTAAAACTACAAACAAACACACACTTGCTGTGACCACAATTATCCCTCGTCATTCAGGCGGCGACCCAGTTCAAGACCAGCCTGGCGCAGCTGATGGTTATCCTGATGACGAAGGAGCCAGCGTATGTGCGCTGCATCAAACCCAACGACTACAAGCGTGCAGGCCAGTTTGACGAGCGCATAATCCTCCACCAGGTGAAATATATCTCCTTTTTTTTGCAAAATTTTATTTTCTCCGTAGAATTACACATATTTACATACATACATAAATACATACATACTTACAGGAATGTCATATACAGAGTATTACATGTACAGCTTCTTGATGGGTTCATTAATATATATAGATGTAAACATACATTCATATACAATTCATATTTTTTATATTTCAAGGTTAAATATCTCGGCCTGATGGAGAACTTGAGGGTGCGCAGGGCTGGGTTTGCATACAGACGGCCTTATGAAGTTTTCTTGAAGAGGTACGAGAACTTTTGTTGAATTAAATGCATAAGCGTAATGTGTGATTCAAAATTAGCTTGTGCAGTCCACACAAGCTAATCAGGGACAGCATTTTCTGCTTAAATAGTATTGAAGGATTTCACAAAACTTGTTTATTGTAAATATTTGATATTTTTAATTATCATGCATAGTTACAACACCTCAAGTCAAATTTCAAGGCCTCTGAACTCCATGACATTTGTTTTTACAAATAAACAACAATAGATAAATAATTATTTCTTTAATTGAACCTTGTTCTGGGAAAACTGGGCTTAATTCATGTGCATAAAGTGTCGTCCCACATTATCCTGGTCAGTCAGCATGGGCTAGTCAGGGACGACACTTTCAGCCTAAACTTGATTTTTGTTTAGAAGAGACTTTCTTGAAATGAATAATTCCATAAAAGCGGAAAGTGTCGTGCCTGATTAGCCTGTGCGGACTGCATATGCCTATCTGAGACGACACTTTACCCACATGCATTAAGCCCAGTTTTCCCATAACAAGGCTAAACTAATATGTATATTCTACCACCAATGCCCCAGGTACAAGAGTCTGTGCCCAGCCACATGGCCCCACTACTCGGGCTCAGCCCGGGACGGGATTCAAGCTTTGGTCTCCCATCTCGGCTATGGCGATGACGATTACAGGATTGGCAAGTGAGTCACGTAGAACTGTACGTTTTATTGTTGCGGGTTTATTTCTCGCTAATTTTTGAGATTTTAATTTCTCAGAGATGTAGCTTGTTAGAAATCTTAAAAAAAAGATACATTGCTAGTTAGCATATCGATGGTCCCCATTCAAAATGCCGAAGTTACAAAAACACAACTTTTCAGGAGGGCTATTTTTACAAAAACAATAATATTCAGCTTCGCATGTTTGCATTTTTTTATAGTTGCAATAATATTCAGCTTCGCATTTTTGCATAGTTTTATTTCCACCAATCACAGTTCGGCAATTTATCATATGACCGATTTGAAATGTTCTGATTGGTTAAACAATTCGCCATTTTCTGGGCGTATGCGCACTGATTTCCCGCCCTACACAGTGCAAAAATCACGAAATGTAATAAAATGTAGGTTCAGCATTTTGAATGGGGACCATCAATATGTTAGTCATATAGTCAGTTTATGTTATAATCTGCATTTAATAGCAGCAGTCTGTATGAGAATGTGTGATATATGCTAGTTTTTGCTTTGCTGTTAATTCTTGCTTGGCCAGAAATACAATTGCATAAAAGTAACTATATGTTTAATGCTTGTGACTGGGACAGTACTTGCCACTTGGAGAATATTTTACATTTACAGAAGGTTTTTGTGAGTGGCAGTCAAAAGTAATCCAAACAAAGGCACTGGGCCCATATTTTAATTCTAAAATCAGAACTAGAAATGGCGCGGCAGAGGCCGACGCGTATCCCCACACCGAATGTTTGACCTAGGTGTGCCCCAGGGTTGGTAATGGGGCCATGCATAGTTGAGATTGACCGTATTGTCATAAGAGAAGTTCAGTATCAATTTGAAGTGAATCCGTGTAGAAATGAAAAAATTATAGTAAATGGAAATTTTTGGTGGGTGTGGCCTATGTGGGCGGGGCGCCCAAGGGTTGGGAATGGGGCCATGCATGGTTGAGATTGACCGTATTGTCATAAGAGAGGTTCAGTATCAATTTGATGTGAATCGGTGAAGAGATGAAGAAATTATAGTAAAAGGCAATTTTGGGTGGGTGTGGTCTATGTGGGCGGGGCGCCCCAGGGTTGGTAATGGGGCCATGCATAGTTGAGATTGACCGTATTGTCATAAGAGAAGTTCAG
>VMBQ01004100.1:0-22834 GCA_007657795.1 Dreissena rostriformis | reverse complement strand
TTTAGGTTATTTTACATTAACTTCTTGATTTCTACACCGATTCACTTCAAATTGATACTGGACCTCTCTTATGACAATATGGTCAATCTCGACCATGCATGGCCCCATTCCCAACCCTGGGGCGCCCCGCCCACATAGGCCACACCCACCAAAAATTTCCATTTAATATAATTTTTTCATTTCTACACGGATTCACTTCAAATTGATACTGAACTTCTCTTATGACAATACGGTCAATCTCGACTATGCATGGCCCCATTACCAACCCTGGGGCATACCTATGTCAAACATTCGGTGTGGGGATACGCGTCGGCCTCTGCCGCGCCATTTCTAGTTAATACTTTATTTTGAGACTTGCATCAAAGATTTGTTTTTGAATAAGGGCCCAGATCATTGTAATTGAACCCTAAAACAAATTAAAACATTTGAGGATTTAGTGCGAAACTGTTTTATCGGCGCTATATGTGTCGTGTTCCGAGAAAACTGGGCATAATGCTTGTGCGTAAATTGTCATCCCAGATTAGCCTGTGCAGTCCGCACAGGCTTATCAGGGACTACTATTTCCACTTTTATGGAATTTTTCCTTTAAATGATGTCTTGTCTTAGCGAAAATCCAGTTTAGGCGGAAAGTGTCATCCCGGATTAGCCTGTGCGGACTTTATGAAAGTGCAAGCACTTATTTCCAATGGGGTCCTTTTGGTTTTTTGCTGAAGAGACAGCAATCAGAAGAGACTGTATTGAGATACATGGAATCCGGTTGCGATACCCTAGCTCTTTGCGAATAGATCCCTTGGTTCTTTTACGTGCTCAGTGTATAGCACCGATACCTGGGTTTCATACCAGTACATCTTTAGTTGGGTGGAAAACACTTGAAGCATTTCTGAAATTTCCAGTGCCCCAGCCAGGGATTGAACCCACGACCTCTGGAATGGTAGACCAGAGTGTTACCACTCCACTACCGCACCACCCAATAGTATAGTTTACTTATACTATACAACTTTTGTTTTCAAGGACAAAGATTTTCATCCGATTTCCACGAGTTTTGTTCGCCACAGAAGATGCATTCCAGAAGAGAAAGCATGAACTAGGTGAGATTGCACTATTGAATAAGAATGAGCGGTTACACTGTTTAACCCTTTATGACTTAGATACGCATGTTGATGCGTTTGTAGTCCCATACAAAATCAAATTACATTAAAGAACTTTCTTAATCGATTCTCAAGTTTTAAAGGCTTCATTTCCAACCCTAAGGTACTGATAAACAGCAAACAGCATAAAACCTGAACAGATTCAAGTTACTCGCAGGCTGTTCTGGTTTTATGCTGGTTGGATATAGCCATTTTCACTTTGCTTCTGAGCTGGAAAGGGTAAAAGCTCATGTCCATCAATAATGATTCAATGCATGCTTAAATGGCATCATGCAGTTCTTATGAATGGGTGCGCAGGCCGAGTTGAAGCAGGTTGTTTCTAGTCAATAACTTTAGTTTGCATTGTTCAATCTTGAAGAAATCTTGGATACATCAAGCTTACATGGAGATCTTGCTTTGGATTGTATTTTGGGCATGTCAGGTCTAGGTCGCTGTTACTAAAAATAGAATACAAGTTTCTGCTCCATAACTTGAGTTTGGATGGAGATAATGCACTAAAATTTTGTATGTAGGTAGCTGACATGAAGACCTATGTTTGGGGTGGGGGCATGTTGTTTTTTTTTACAAATATATCTTCTTAAAACTTAGTATATGGCATATTTGCTTAAATTGTAATTGTAATTGGTGCATGTGGGTAAAAGTCAAGGTCATTTTATTTAAAAAGAAAAATGGCTTATCCTCAATAATATCAGTTTGGATGGAGATATTGCGCTATAATTGTGTGTATGCATTGTATGCATTGCATGAGGTCTACATTGGGATTGCCTTTTTGGCTAGTCAGGACAAATTCAGTGATACTTAAAATATATAGAATATTAGTTTCAAGGAAATAACTTAAATTCGGGTGGAGACTAAGTAAAGGAGTTCATTTGGGGTCAGTCTGTTCAAGGTCAAGGTAACCGTTACTAAAAATTAAGAATAGGTTTTGCATGCTGAATAACTTTAATTTGGATGGAGATATTGTGCTGAAAAAATGTGTGTGTAGGTTTTTTACATGCGTACAATGTCATTTGCTTAGCTTGATATTCCATTTTGTTCTAGATCAAGGTCACTTTATCTAAAAATGGAAAAACTGTTTCTTTTCAATAGCTTAAGTTAAAATGGGTTCTGAAATTGATTGCATTTAGGGCCAGTCAGGTCAAGGTGAGTGTAACGTAAAATAGAAAAGGAATTTTCCATTATTGAGTTTGGATGGAGGTATTGTGGAGAAATTTAGTTTGTAGGTAACAGTCATGCAGACCCAGCTCTGGATTGTACAATTATTTAAATTAATAACTCAAAATAATTGAAAACATTGTTTCATGGTGTTGCCATGTTTCTTTTTTTCAACACTTGACTTAGAACTCTATATTGTGTTTACAGCTACGCAGATCCAGGCAAAGTACAGGTGTTTCCACCAGAGAAAGAAATATTTGAGAATGAGAATCTCCGGTGAGTTTTTCTCTATTCATATACAGCTACTGTACTTATAAATTGAGCCACATTATGGGAAAAGTGGGCTCAATGCATGTGTGTAAAGTGTCATTCCAGATGAGCTTGTGCACTCTCCCCTTAAAAAGATTTTGTCTAAATGAGGTCTCTCTTAATCGAAGATCCAGTGTAGGCGGAAAGTGTCGTCCCTGATGAGCTTGTATGGAATGCTCAGAAAGAGGCTCAATTTCAATTAAAAATCCACAAGAGGACCATTGCTTGGATGCTTTATAGCAGAATTATTTTATGCCATATGATCGTGCATCATGAAACAGTTATTTTTAAGTTATACCATATATCGTGTAATTGTCAATTTCAATGTTGCTAATTGTACATACATTTGTTTCTGAAATCTAAAAATCATAACAAGAACCAGAAAAGACGAGTGTGCGGTTCTCCAACAGCTCTTGTTATGCCCCCACTTTCAAAAGGGGATATTGTTGAGCCTTTGTACATCAGTCTGCCTTTCTTTGTTTCCATCGGTCGGGTTTTTGTGTCGCGTGTAACTCAAAAAGAATTGTTGCTATAGGAATGAAACTTTTCTACCCAGAGTTATGGCCCTTCTTAAAAAATAAACAAACATGTAATCGCGCACCTAGGTCGTTTGGCTCATTTTTTGGACATTGTGTGGCTTTGAGTCAAAAGTGGAATGTGGCCTGCTTGTCTTAGGGACACATGTCTAGTTCTGTTGATACCTAGTCCACAAATAATGTGTTATTACTGACCTGAAGACATTAAACATTTTATTTAAATTGAGTTAAGCCAGAAGTTCAGAACCCTGGCACTATTTGTTTGGTGGAACTGTTTTATTAAGAAATACATACATGTAAAAACAATTAATGACTGTTCCACAGCAATCCTGATACAGTGCCACTGGCGTCGTGTTCTTGCTCAGAGACTACTGAAGAGAAGAAGGTGGGCAGCAGGAATAATTCGAAAGTAAGTAGATAATAATTGTGTCCTGCTCTGGGAAAACAGGGCTTAATGCATTTGCTTAAATTTTCGTCCTAGATTAGCCTGTGCAGTCCGCACATGCTAATCTGGGAAGAATTTTTCTGCTTGTATGGTACCTTTTTAAAGGAAGTGTCTTCTTTGCAAAAATCCATTTAAAGCAGAGAGTGTCATCCCCGATTAGCCTGTGAAGAGTGCACAGGCTATTCTGGGATGTCACTTTATGCACATGAATTAAGCCTATTTTTCCTGGAGTGAGGCTCAATTACAAGAATATATCATCAGCATTTTGGGGAATATATGAATGTATAAAAAACTAGATCATATTAAGGAATGTTCTGTATTTCAGGCTATTTTTAGAGTCAAAATACACCGTATTATACAATTTGACTTGTATGTGAAGCCATTCCCAAACTGCCTCACAAAAGTCATGTTTAAGGATCTGGAATGTTTGATCAAAATTCAGACAAATTGGTGATATTCTGCCATGAATGCACTGCTTTGAAGATTTTTGGGGGTTACAAAAGTTCAAACAGGCAGTCTTGCAACTCTGAGCAGAATACTGTAAAATCATTTATATTTGTTGCCATGAAATTTCGTGGTTTTCAAAAAATCACTTTCGTGGACACGTAAAGATGTGGATTTCTGATTTTGGAAAAAAAGAAGAATTTGCATTGGTCATTTTTTGATGTGTTTGTGTTAAATTCTTAGTTCGGTCAACTCTTTAAATCAACACAAAATGAATATTCCACAAATAATTATGATTTTACAGTACATCCCTTATTGTTGTTACAGGTTTGTTAAGGGCTTCCGCTACCGCAATGAGCCTGAATGTGACGAGAACAGGGAGTTTGTGAAGTTCACCAAGATGAACTGGCTACAGCGCCTGGCGGTGGCAGCCCCTAAATCTGTCCTCGATAAGTCCTGGATTGTGGCCCCTAGGCTCCTGAAGGAGGTGAGTTTCCTTGTGATTTCATGAGACTCGTTCTTGGAAAACCACACATAATTATGCATGTGCGTAAAGTGTTGTCCCAGATTGCGTGTGCAGTCGGCACCGGCTAATCTTGGACGACACTTTCTGCCTGAACTGGATTTTTGTTTAGAAGAGATGTTTTTAAACGAAAGTCTATAAAAGCGAAAAGTGTCGTCCCTGATAAGCCTGTGCAGACTGCATAGGCTAATCTGGGATGACACTTTACGCAAATTCATTAAGCCCAGTTTTCCCATAATGACGCTTGAATTGTCGTTAAAGTTGGGAACTGCACAATGTCTACATATGAAAGCTGCATAAACAAATGACTTGAAAGCAGCAACAATTTGCTTTATTTGGTTTCACGATATTGACAGTTTGTTCTAGAAAGAAAAGCCATAAACTGTGTTAAGAACTAGGAAGGTTGTGTAGGCTGTCCGCCATTATCTCGTGTTATATGAATACCAACCATTTTATCATGCATGCTTTGAAATAATGCATGCAATTGTTTGTTAACCCTTTGCATGCTGGGAAATTTGTCGTCTGCAAAAATGTCGTCTGCTGAATTTCTAAAATTCGCATTTTCTTCATTTTTTTTCAAAGAATACTATCAGAATAGCAAACAGTTTGGATCCTGATGAGACGCCAGGTTCTGTGGCGTCTCATCTGGATCCAAACTGTTTGCAAAGGCCTTAAAAATCCGGTTCCAGCACTGAAAGGGTTAATTATCTATAAATAGAAATAAGCCAAAATTATGTGTAAGAAGGTCTTATAAAAATGAGGTAGTGTTGATATGTAATATATTTAACTATACATGATAAAATCTTGTGCACAATTTCAGACTTCTAGCCTATTACAGAAGTTAAACACTAAGAATCTAGTCCTACGCTATGTGAAGAAGACTTCACCAGCCAAGAAAATTCAGGTATTCATTGTCTCGAAAGTTTTTAGTTTTTGTTTGTTTAGTTGGAGTTTTCAGCATTTTCAACATTATTTGCAAACTCACACTTTTCCTCGAATATTGGTTTACCAGTACTTAGTGCACATACTTATGCCAGTTACTGGCAAGTGTCCTATTTCATGACCAATCCCCTTACAATTTTTGTTGCTGGGCAGGGGTCGAACAGACTGGAAAGGCAAATCTGGGACGAAACTGTATGCATTGCATAAAGCCCCGTTTATCCACAGCAAGGCTCATATGTGTGAAAGTGTTCAGTATTTATGCACAGGGTTCATACAAACCTTGAAAAGTGCTTGAAAATCAAGGTTTACCTTGAAAAGTGCTTAAAAACAATTTGGAGTGCTTAAAAGTGCTTATTTTCAAACATTGCCTTGAAAAGTTCTTAGAAAGTGCTTGAATTTGGCTAGAAAAGTGCTTGAAAATGAAATTATCACAATTAAAAGTGTTGAAACCATATTCATTCTTTCCAAGCTTTCAGCTTATTCCACGTCATATCAATCCGATGATATTGATTGCTCCTCCTATCTTAGGAGATACCCACTGTTTGTTTACAGTCTTTCTGGTACGGGTTTTGATGGGAATTATGCAGCTGATGCTTCATAATTAAATAAGCACAACTATGTTTAATGACATTGAGTTGTTATGTATGTTCAAATACATCTTTGTAAGCATTGTCATAAAAAGTATTTAACGACATTTCAAAGTTGCAAATAGGAAAAGTGCTTGAATTTTGCTTTTTTTACCTTGAAAAGTGCTTAAAAAGTGCTTGAATTCCATTTGGAAATGTTTGTATGAACCCTGATGCAGTAACTTGCAAACTTTTTGTCCTACATGTTATGTTATGTTAACTATTCTTTACTTTGTGAGTGAAGCATTTTGAAACCAAATTTAAGTATTTTAAATTTCTATAATTTGCGAGTTAAGTATTTTGAAGCCAGAATTAAGTATTTTTAACCAGGTTTTCCAAAGGAAAAAACTGGTTATTAGATGGCGGGCTGGCTGGCTGGCGGGTGGGCGGAACAAGCTTGTCCGGGCCATAACTATGTCGTTCATTGTCAGATTTTAAAATTATTTGGCACATTTTTTCACCATCATTGGACGGTCACCGTACAGTGTCACACAAAAGAATTACGTCAATATCTCCAAGGTCAAGGTCACACTTTGAGAAAATAGATTGAATTTTATTAAATTTGATACAAGGGGGGTAACTACAGACAATAAGTAACAATGAACATTTTGAGTGGTCTCCCTTTATCAGACTTTTTTTTTTCAAATTGAAAACCTGGTTTTGTGACAATTTTGTCCCTTGTTTTTTTTTTTTAAACTTATTATAAATTCTTTGCATTCATCCATGTGTGACCGTGTTGTGTAGATGCAACAGAAGGTGGTTGCCGAGCAACTGTTTAAGGGCAAGAAGGACGCATACAGCTCCAGTGTGAAGGATCACTTTGTGGACTCCAGGATAGGTATGGGACAAATGTTCTGCGCTCTGTGAAAACGGGGCCTAATGCATGTGCGTAAAGTTTTGTCCCAGATTAGCCTGTGCAGTTTGCACAGGCTAATCAGGGGCAACACTTTCCACTTAAACTGGATTTTTGTTAAGAAGAGACTTAATTTAAATGAAATTTACCATAAAAGTGAAAAGTGTTGTACCTGATAAGCCTGTGCAAACTGCACAGGCCAATCTTGAACAACTCTTTAAACTTATGCATTAAACCCCGTTTTCCCAGAGCAAGGCTAAAATGTAAATGTACCATACCATGACAAAACCTGTATTTGTGACATTTGTTCTTGCACTTGTGAAGATGGAGAAATCCATCTTGAATGATACTTTTGTAGTTACAGAATCTGTGTTTATGACATCATTGTTGATGTTTGTGACATTGAAGAAATCCATTTGTGTGAATGGTGGCAATGACAAACAAAGAAGCAAAACAGTTTTTCGTAAACACCCTTACACCAATCACATTTTTTTCCAAAGTAACATTCCACATGTTTAATTGTTTGTTTGTTTGGTAAATGCAGTGCTTCGTAAATGCAATGTACTTTAATTGGGTTTTAAATTATTTGTTATTTTAAGCTGTACATCATGAAAGTTTGAAAAACCAACTTCTGCAACAAGTCAATGTCAGGTCAACAGTGAAGGTATGTTATCCAATGTTATCAAATACATTGTTTGGAACTCGTGCTTTTTTTGCCTGTATGTTCAAGTACATGTATAACCATGGCTAATTAATAAATTATTGTACCCATTTAGGTCCGTCTGTTGGTTTGTAGTTGGGTTTGTCTGCAATAAATGTGTTTAGGAACTAAAAACTTTTCTTGCTCTAGCGATTAAAATAAAAGTTAAAAAATGTCATCAAAAGACACTGAGGATACTTGTTGATTTCAGTGTAAAATTGGTTTGCAGTTTCATTTTGGTTGAAATGAAAGAAAAAAAAGGGTTTTCATAATTATTTTTTATGACATTGATAAAAACTGGGACAGCAAAAGACTTCTTTAAAACAAAGTTATCCATAAAAAGCGGAAAGTTATGTCACTGATAAGCCTAATCTGGGACATCACTTTACGTACATGCATAAAGCACTGTGTTCCCAGAGCGAGCCACATTATTTTTCATTGCTTTTTCTTCAGTACTGCACCTACGTCACAAAGTATGATCGCCATGGTTACAAGTCACGCAAGCGTGTGCTGTTCCTGACAGACACCACCCTGTATGTCGTGGAGGAGAAGGAATGTAAAATTAAGGACCGAGTGCCTTATGATCTTATCAGTGGTACGTTCATGCTGTATTTGAGCCTCACGCTGGGAAAACAGGGTTTAACGCATGTGCATACTGTGTCGTCCCAGATTAGCCTGTTCAGTTTGCATAGGCTAATCAGGGACGATACTTTCAGCCTTAACTGGATTTTTGCTAAAAAGAGACTTCCTTTAAACAAAAATAACAATAAAATCGGAAAGTATTGTCCCTTATTCGCTGGCATGGACTGCACAGGCTAATCTGGGATGACACTTTACGCACATGCATTTGACTCTGTTTCCCCAGAGAGAGGCTCATTCACACTTTACAACGTAAAACATTCAATCTTGCCTGTATTTTGCTTATGATATTAAGAAGTGCATTTGCAATTTTTATTTTCCTACATAAAAAGTTATGATCCTTGTAATAATTTGCTACATACATGACAACATGCAGCATTCAGGGGTTTGCCTCACTATAGTGACAAGCTCTAGTTAACCCCCGCCATAGACGTTGTCCATCTGTCCCGTCTTCCATCCGTCCCCCAAAACCTTTGTTTCCCCAGCCATATCTCGTAACTGCGTGGGCCATATTCATTGTGACTTGGTATTAGTGTATAAATGGATAAGAGGATGATGCATGTCAAATGCCCTCTTAATCCATGTGCTAATAATAGAGTTATGGGCTTTTTATGCCCCCTTCTTCGAAGAAGAGGGGGTATATTGTTTTTGGCCTGTCTGTCTGTCATTGTGTGTGTCTGTCATTGTGTGTGTCTGTCCAAAAACTTTAACCTTGGTCTTTACTTTTTGCAATATTGAAGATAGCAACTTGATATTTGGCATGCATGTGTATCTCATGGAGCTGCACTTTTTGAGTGGTGAAAGGTCAAGGTCAAGGTCATTCTTCAAGGTCAAAGGTCAAATATATGGGGGGCATAGTGTTTTTCAAACTTATCACTTGTTTCACTTGAAAATAAGAACACTTAATAATAAAGCCATTCTTTCACTATTCATCAAGGGATACTGCAATAACTTTCTTCAATTGTTCTTTTCTATCTGGCTGTGTTGCAGGTAAGATTCAGGTCGCTAGGGTCAAGGTCACACACTGAGGTCTAATGCTACAAATTTTGATTAATATGCCTCATTTTGTTAACATTTAATTGGTTGGGGCTATCAATTCAACAAATGTGTTTGTTATTTCAGGTATTCAGACTAGCAGTCTGATGGATGGACTGTTTGTTGTTGGTGTTACTAGCAAGGAGGAAAACGGCTCCAAGGTAAATGTTTCTGACTTGTTTAATTTGCTTCCAATTATATCAAATAGCAAATTAAAATTAATTTTGTCCACTTGATGTCACATTTTTAATAGTTAAGCTAATATGCCTGATTAGAGCCTGATATATTTGTGATATTGAATGACTTTCACAATTTTTTGTCTTGAAACCCAGAAAGATCTATATAAAATTCTGGCACTACATGCAGCTTGTGTTCTGCATACACATAAGGAAACCAAAAGTGGGGTTTTCTGCATGATTTTGGTTTGGGTCTAACTTTTATGCCCCCGAAGGTGGGCATATAGTGATCGCACTGTCCGTCTGTCTGTCTGAAATTCTTTCACACTTTGCGTTTAGGTTTCAAAAATGTGGAAAAACACTTTGCATTTAGGTTTACAAAAATGTGGAAAAAGGGGGCATATGTCATCCTGTGGTGACAGCTCTTGTTTAATGTTGGGGTATATTTTTTTAATGTTTTGAAAATAGTCATAGACAATTTTCTTAATTTTTAGAGTTTTTGCACTCATGCAGGACAACAGATATAATTTCATTTTAATTAGTTTTCACTACAAGCTTTTTGTAACAAATAGTGTTTTTTCTGGATGAGATGAGCTCTTTATTTTAGAAATTGATATTTCTCAGCAATTCTGATAAGCTCGGCTGTTTTCGAAGAAAACCCGAGGTATTGTCATAGCCCTCTCGTCTGCCGCGTTGTCGTCGTAGTCGTCGTCCGAAAACTTTAACATTGGCTATAACTTTTGCATTATTGAAGATAGCAACTTGATATATTTAGCATGCATGTGTATCATGGGGTTTTTATGTGTATATCATCGACCTGCACATTTGAGTGGTGAAAAGGTCAAGGTCAATGATGACCTTCAAGGTCAGAGTTAAAAAAAAAGAAAAGCCAAGCACCCACAGCCGAGCGTTGGCATCCACTCGACGGTGCTCTTATTTTATAAATTCACATTGTCAATGTTTTTTTTGTAACTATTAATTGTCTATTGACAAATGGATGATGATGAGGCATTTTGTTTCAACCAGTTTCAAAACTCCTGCCTTTCAGCCGTGCTGTTTTGCGCCAAATATTTCAGAAGCTGTCACCACCTGCGCTATTAAATCTGAGAGCCATAATACTCTTTACAGCGACTTTTCCCGACAGGTTGGGTCTCGTAATGAATTGTCAATTATTGGACGCAGACGCCATTAATGACAGTTTTGTAGCCCATCTGCCTTCATCACCGAACCGGTGTCTATATAAACTTTCTACAAATATTACGGCCGCACTAAAGGTCACAATATCCTCATTAAAATCAAAAGCGGCACGAAGGTAAACAGTTCAACCAAAACGACCACGAATCAATAACAATTGTTTTTTTCATTTTCATAATCATTTTCAATACGATTGATATTTTTGTTTGAATTTGTTTTATATACAATACAAATTGTAAATGATAAAACAATCCTTATCTGTTGCCCTGTCATGATTTTACCTCTATAAAAACTATTTTTCATCATTTTTATTTCTTACCGTTAGTTATTTGATAACAAACTGATATTATTAAAAATACTATATCTTTAAAGGAAAATGGCCATATAGCAGAATGTAGAAATCAGTAAATAGTAAAGAATCATTAAAAACAAAAATCAAGGACATAGTCTGAAGGTGATTCAAAGGAATCATTAATCTGCATTGGCTAATCAAGGACGACACCTATGATTTTTATGGAATTTTTTGTTTGAAGGAAGTCTTTTCTAAACAAACATCCAGTCTAGGCAGAAAGTGTCGTTCCTGATTAGCAATCTTGGACGACACTTAACGCACATGATTTAGCGCAGTTTTTCCAGAACGAGGCTCATTTGACACCATTTCCCATTACCAGTCAATAAGGGATAATAACAAATACAAATGTAAAACAAATACAGCAGTATTTCTGTTTGTTGTACATTAAGACATTTGGCATAATGCTACATGTTATATAATGTACAAACATGTTTATGATGCATTTATATTCCTAAGTTGTATAAATGCTGTCTAAAATGTACACATTTGATAACAAAAAAAGTAATTTTACAATTCCTTCTTGTTTCTTCTTACCAGGAAGATCAGAAGCAAGTAGAGAGGGTAAAAAAATAATTGTTGCCTTTGTAAAATATCAACTCTTGAAATGGAACACTTGCATGCAACCATCTACAACTTCATCATTTCAGAGGCTTTTCAGGTTTCTTACTTGCAATTTAGTTGCCCCCATATTTCCTTATATTTGCCAATATAAAATGCATCTTACTATAGTCTTTACAGGTTTTTGTTGATTCAATTGGGATACCCACATTTCCGTATATTCACCAATTATAATTATACACTACCAGTTCATCTTGCCATGGTCTATACACGATTTTAATCTTACAATTTAGTTACGCATGTTTATTTTGAATCACCCACATATGCCAATGTTTGCAAATCTACACTTCATCTTACTACAGTCTTAAAAGGATTTAGAATTTAGTTGCCCATATTTTTTTATATTGGCCAATAAATATTACATCTTCTAATAGTATTTACAGGATTTCTTTTGTACAACTGAATTGCTCTCATTTCCTTTCATTCGCAATTCGTATTGCAGCTAGTATATAATGGAATTCACGGTTTCAATTGAGTTGCAAATGATTGCTTATATTCGCACCTCACCTATCCATTATGCAAATTATAGTATTTTGATCTCTAGCAAATGTGTTTTTAAGAGCTGTTCCTTTAAAATGTTTAATCTCTATCCTAAGGTTCCGTTTTTGCACTTCGGTTAAACCAAAGGCTTTGATTTTAGCATTGTTTATTGGGTTTTAGTTCATTTCAAACTGGGAAATGACAATTATGTATTAATGTGCATACTATCGATTGAAATATTAAATGTCAATCAATATACTGAATGTTTGCTCAAGAAGTTTGTTCTTGAATAAATTGAATGAATACATCATTGGATTGTATTCGTGATTCATTATTTATTCATTATCCAATTCTGATAAGACTCCCAAAGAACATTCTTTTAACATTATCTAAAATTTTGGTTTGACTTATTGTGTCATGCCAAAACACTCTTTATATTTTATAGATCTAAAAACTTACTTAATTGTTTGTTCAATACCAAATCATGATGTCTTAACTAACAATTTTCTGATAAACACTTTGCTTGAGTGTGAAATGGTCAATTTAACCCATTTATGCCTAGCGTCTAGAAAAAAGGCCTTGGCAAACAGCGTAGACCCAGATGAGACACCGCATGATGCGGCGTCTTATCAGGGTCTGCGCTGTTTGCTTGGAGAAATTACTGTAAGAAATATTCTAAATATAGAAATAAATATACTAGACATCCCTAATTTTGGAAATAAATTGATCCAATTTAGAAGGATGGGAGAGTCCACTAGGCATAAATGGGTTAAAATACTTTCATATATAATGTCCTGTCTTGGAGCGAGGATAACTTACTGATGCAAAAATAGAGGCCCATAACGTGGGGTATGAATTCAAATGTGTAATAAGTTCTTTTTCACAAGCACAACTTATATGTTTCAATCCAGGGGGACATAATTCTGCAGAGTGACCACATAATCGAGACACTCACCAGATTTACCATGATTGGCCAGAAGGAGAGTGTGCTAAAAATAGCTTCTGGCGGGACGTAAGTGCTGTTCTGGATTATAATGCCCCCATGGAGTGGGTGGCATTTAGCATTGCACTTGTCTGCCCATACATACCTAAGCTTGTGTTTTACACTCCTATTTAAATGTTTTGCTTGAATTATGGCCCTTTTTCTTTTTGTCTACTTTAGAATATATTTGTGGGGCATCAGTGTCTGGTATTTTAACATGTTTGCATTTTTTTGTCTGCATGAAGTTTTAGAATATATTACCAATAAATCATATTTTCCCACGATTGATTTTGTAGATAGCTTCTCACTGTAATGCCTGTAATATTTTACCGTCATTACAAATTACATCAAACGTGAAATTAGCATTGATTCACGGTTATCAGAAAAGTTTCCCACATAAAAACTCGGTAAAGATTTAAACAATTGGAGATCTGATTTTGCTTTAAAACCATAATTTCAGTAGTAGGGATGCTGTCACAAATCTAAAAAAAGAATATTTAAGATTATAAAAAAGCTAGTAATTGCAACAAAATATTGTCAAAATCTGTCATGATTCTGCTTATTATTGTAATCAATATTAAAAAAAAAGAAAACACATAAAACATTTTTGTGTGTTTCTTAGCATCAACCATGATTTGACTAGTGGCAAACAGGGCTGCATAGAATTCACCAAGGGAGACAACTATCTAGTCAAGAAGGGCAAGAACGGACAACTCCTGGTAGTAGGTATAATTTCTGCACTGCACAGTTGCACTGAAATTATCACCATGGTAAATTGCATAAGGTATAGGCATAATTATAGCTTCACATGAGCGCTCACTTTTGCATGCTGTTTAAGGATAAATTGGAATGTTGAAAAGACCTGATTTAAATTTTTTGTATTATGTTTAATAAATATTGTTTTATATAGTAAGTATGCTCATATATAATACATTTTATTGATTGATCATATTTTTATATGTTATGGTCAATAAACAATTATTTTTACAGTAAGTATGTTTATGTTAAAATACATTTTATTAATTAATTTAATATTTTGAAGGGACTTGTATTTAGATGATTGTATTTTTGCAAAATTTAATTGAATGTATTTACTTACCAAACTATAATATTTACAAAAGTCTTACAAAAAATGTAAATTCTTTTGCCTTCACTGGTATTTAAACCAAGGTCAATTTGGGAGCAATTAACGGTTTCCGGGACATTTAGTCCTTAAAAAGTAACATTTTATTTTCACCCTGTGTAAGTCATTTACATTCACATATTTTACACATTTCCGTTGAAAAGTTGAAAAACGTTGATTGCTTTACCAGTGTATCTATTTCTTTTGATGACTATAAAACATCATACAATGATTTAATCATTTTGTCATATACATATGTATCTCTTTTGAACTTAAAAAGGTCTAACAGTTCTTAAAAATATTAATTCAATGAACAACAAAAAATGACATCATACCACAAGTTCCACAGTGCATACCATGGCGAAGTTTTTCGTTGATGTAGACATGATGATTGAATTAATTGCTCAATGACTCAATTTTGCCATGACCTTGACATTGCTTCTCTATTACAGATGGTTCCAGCAGCAATGCCTTGATAGGCTCTGAGCTTGGAATGATGACTGACAGGAACAACTGACCCTTGCCTTATTACAGTAACACTTGGACCTACTGACCCTTTCCTTATTACAGTACATGTACCACTTGGACCAACTAAGCCTTGCCATATTACGGTACCATTCCGACCAACTGACCCTTGCCTTATTGTGGTACCACTTGCACTAATTGACCAATTGCATTTCTGTGGGAACAGCTGGTGGACAGACTGACCACTGACCAAAGACCTTCTATCTAGATCAACCACCCACTTGCAAGTTGTTCAAAGACTGGACCAAGTGACCAGCTGGATGATGAAACTGGTCATCATTTGACCAAATTGGCTATTGCCTGATGACCAACTGGCAAGATTCAATTGCCTGATGACCAACTGTCCAGACTCTGGGTCAAGTGACCCATTGGCTGTTTTCGCAACTTAACCATCTACAAACTGGAGAAAACTTGGACAAACCGACTAATTTGTTTTGGATACCAAAAGGTTCACAAGATTTATGAATCACACAAAAACTTAAATTGCTAAATATTTTGAAATCCATTTTTCATATTTTTCTTTATAGATAGATGTGTTATTAATTTTGCAGTCAGTTGGAATTGTTGTGTCTAATCAACCTTGTATTATGAGAAAGTAATATTGTACTGTATTAATTTGTGTACACAATTTATTTTAACACATTCAGAGATATTTTGTATTTATAATATTTTTTGTATAATGATTAATCAATATTATTATTATTTGGTGTTAGATGTTATAGTGCTTTCAGTTTCTATAATTGAGAATTAAATTCAACCAAACAAGTCTGTTATTGGGATCAATATGTTTTTGTCACATAGTGTTTGTTTGAATGTTTATCTTGCTAGAAGTAAGCAGTGATTTGATTTATACAATGGATTCAGTCCCATTTACATAAAGTTGTGTGCATTAAAGTTAATATAATTATGTGTGATATATACATTGCATTCCTTAAATGTGAATAGTACGAATTGTTTATGATGTTTAGAATTAATTTGTCAATGTTTACTGTTTTAACTTACACTTTTATGTATGTAAATTACTTGTGTTTTAAATGATTTGTTAAATTAGATTAATCTTTTCTCAATTTAAGTTTAAACATGTATATGGAATACATGTAATACCAAAATAATGAGTTCTTATGACCTGAGTTCATGTACTTAAACAGTAGTATTTTCCGGACGTTTTAGAATATTCGTTTTTCGTTACCATTTTCCCCATTGTGTCATCCTATTAAATAAAATAAATGCTTGCATTATAAACAAAGTTTCATTGCTCTTTAATGTGCGAAAAAAAAGTAATATAGGAAAATCATAATTTTTACTTTGTTAGTCTAAAACGCATATAACTGTTGTCTGGATATGTACGATGATGTGGGCATGCACAATACACTCCCACTTCCAGGGCACAAACGTGCTCATATATTAATCTGTCTGATGATTAGAAGCAGACAGAGGTTAGCTATTATTAGTATAACAATTTTAACGTCATTAATCTGCATTTTTTTACTAAATTAAATTAATTTATTTCTTTGTTCATTTCACCGTAAAAATACATCGGAAAATACTTCAGCATATACAATACTGTGTTTATTGTCCCCCGTTTATGGCCTGTTTTGTTGTGCATACTCACAAACATATTTATTTTGTTTACAAATGCAAAAGAATAAAGAACCCTGAGTTCACATGAACGAAATCTAGAAACCCTTTGCAAATTTCGTCCAGTAAATATTCGAACCAGTAAAATCTGGCATTTTAATTATTCTGATAAAATTGCTTTCTAATCAGGAGACACATTAATGCAGTAATGAGCAAGTTTGATAAAATAACTTATACAGATTTTTATTGGAAATCAGTGCAGTAAACAAATTCAACATATGGGACGATTTTGACACACAATTCATGTACCCAAGTAGTGCGATCTTAAGTTTTGTATCATGATATCATTCTCCCAGTTAATTATTAAAACCTTGTGGCATCAATAAGTAAATCTAAATATTTAGAAATCTTATTTCAGACAACTAACTTCATGTGATGGTACTGTTACTGTTGATATATATACTTGTATCTAGTCATCTATGTCACATATGCTATATATAATAAAAAAAACAACACAATTATTTTATTGATTTCAATATGTAATAAAACATGTACAGAATTTATAATTAACATGCATTCAAATGATGGGAGCGCTGTATTTTGTGAAACAAAATTGAATTAATTCTAATTGGATTATAACTATATGAATTTTATATATTCAATGAAATCTTCATGAGTTGATCATTTTGGTCCTGATTTTCATTTCATTGAAACGCTTTCATATACTTTATTAATATGAAGCACACACATATCTTGTACATGTGCAAATGCTAGTAGGCCTTTATAGCGTTTATTTACCCAACATTACTCGTAAATAGTAGTTACATTTACATCATCATCAGTCATGTACCTGTGTATTTCTTAACTAAAAAGGTTCCATATACCGATGCAAACAACGGTGCTTATACTATACAGATGTTTTAAAGATATTAATATGTTGATATTGCTTGATTTGTAATTACGTGAATTGTATTTATTATGTTATGTGAGTATGTAAATACTGCTAGTGCTGCGGTGTCGAGATATAATTCTTGACATCAGTTAAAAATGCTTTGTGCAATTAATAAACTTTAAAATGCATTTACAAAAGTTAGTTTTGTCTGTTTTCAGCTCACTTGTCTGCAGCCGGAAAGTTCTTTATATAGTTTTTATCAATTCTTTACTGGCAACCAACACATATTCTTTAAATAGCAAACATAAATCACAATGCCAATTAGGCTGACTGATTCAGCTGTTGGTGCTTTATACTGGTCTATGGGAGATATTGCATATAAGGTTAATTGAATAAAACTAACACACTGATACATACAAGTGGTCAGTTACAGTGGGCAGTGCTTATCAGTCGTAGCAGTTAAGGTAGTGAGATCTGATTTGCTACTACATGTAAGCGCGACCTTCACTATTCGGATGTGGTGTCCTTCCTTTTCGATGTGCTACAAGAGAAATCTCTTTTGAGAAAACTTAAAAACTGTATAGATGGTCCTTTTCGGAAGGTGATACTCCGTTTGGTATGATTTAGCCAAAGATTGCGTTCAGGTCAATAATTGTGTAGCTGAATGTTTTTCTTGCAAACTAACATTCAGTCTTGAGTATTGCAACAATAGAGATCAGCCATATTGAATTCTAAATGTCATCGCTTCATATACTTTTGTTCTGGCTGCACATAGAGCCGTACGTATTACTATGATTGCAGCGCAGTTGCAAAGGCAAACTGTTGCATTGTTGTTATGAAGTAAGTACACGTGGACTTCTGCAAAGATCCAACGCATGTTTGTTTGCATGAAAACACCTTCAATTTTAATCAAACTATATTTTGGTTTAATTCCGTGACATTTTACTGCAATTGCGCGGCAGCGCAGATAAAACAGCTCCTAGGTGTCTGTACACCCCAGGAAACCCGATACCTTGTGAGCAGCGTAATACCATTCGAGCAGCGTTGTGTATTTCTGCATGAACTTAAATAGGGTAAGTAAATTCGAAAAATTTTAAATTGTCAAAGTCCAATTTGAAACAACTGTGTATTAACATTGATAACAAAGGTATTGTCCTACATGTAGAAAAAATCCTGACAAATTTTCTTAAAAAATGAGCGAAATGTGGCTCCCTGATGTAGAAGATCGGGCAAAATGGGCCATTTTCAGGCATTTAGGGGAGAAAACTGCTTTAATTTGCAAGCCACTACAATAATTAAATTGGACTTTGAATTTTTTGAATTTTTCGAATTTACCCACCCTATGTAGGTTCATGCAGAAATACACAATACTGCTCGAATGGTATTACGCTGCTCACAAGGTATCGGGTTTCCTGGGGTGTGTATAGCCTTTCTTCTGTTTCTCACCTGACTATTCCTATGATCGCACTACACGCAGGCAATCATTCTACATGGCCTTTCTCCGGAATCCTCCGTAAGATAGATTCATGCAATAAATCAATCGTCTGCTGATCCAGAAAGTACACGCGGAAGAATCGCGTGGTTTTGTGCATATTGAATCAGATGTCAAGGCACTATAGACTTTTATTTGGATCTCAACTAGTCTCAAGGTACAAACTACAGGTCATTGTAATATACGTACACATGTTGATTCACAACAGCTTTGAGTGCACAACCCCGTGATTTTAAGTCATGTTTATCTGTATCAAATTAGCACCCCTTGTACGTCGATAATCCAAACTGAGTTGGATAATTCAAACTGAAGAAAAAAATGTTGGCCGAAACTGAAACTGAAAGGTAGTTGATTATTTTATCATTTTTGATAATTTAGTAACTATAAGGACGTAATTGTTCTACACATGTGATAATGAATGTCTGACGCACACATGCGTTTTGAGTTTTGCAACGATTTAATAGTTTTCTAGTAAAAAACGATACATTTGTCTTCGGAAAATGCTAATTTTCATTCAATGCGACCTCATGGACCTATGTGTTGAATTATTTACACGTTAATTGACAAAAGAGCGAACGAAACTGTAACAGATATCATGAATGTCCTTTAAAATTTTACTTTTAACACCAAGTGTGTTTCTGTGTTAAAATCATGTNAAAAGAGTTACATTTCGTACCATAAACAATATTTAATGAATGAGTTGGCAAGCGAGCAACTCAACTTATAAAACAATGTTATTGTATTCTTATAATGGTCACATGTACCTGAAAGAATACAAAATTATACGGGTTACTTAATTGTGTTTACGTCAATCTGGTTTATGTAACATCAATCTGATGATGGTGCATGCACATGTTAAAAGGACTTTTTGCATTGTCAATTTTTTACTTAAACATTAAATTTGTATAACTTTACAGTTGTTATGATCAACAATTAAAATGTAGACTTCGAGCACAATTACTGAAGAAATTGGGGAAAAGGTCGAAAAAAGGGAAAAAAGGGAAACAAAAGTTGGTTTCGAACCTAAGACTTCTGGTTGAAAAGGCCAACATGTTTATTTGAAATATTATTGAGAATGTAAACGGTCACGAAAGAAAGACTGTAATAGAAGGATGCTATAATGTTGCAACTAGTAGTGCTTGGCACGAAATGAAATACACATGTTTTACAGTAAATGGCGAATTACTAAACAGAAATAACCAAACATCAGCTATAAATACGATTTTAAAGCATTAATTATTGTATTGAGTTCGGTAAGTCACTAAAAAAACATCTGTTTCATGTTAAACCTTTGGGGATGGCTGCTTGTACTGTCGACCATGTCTCGAGTATATGACGTGTATAGCCTTAGTGATGCTTTCAATCGATACATTAATCTTTGTTGTGGGATTTGTTTA
Source organism: Dreissena rostriformis (assembly GCA_007657795.1). Lineage (NCBI taxonomy): Eukaryota > Metazoa > Mollusca > Bivalvia > Myida > Dreissenidae > Dreissena > Dreissena rostriformis. Next base: position 2,670 of record VMBQ01004100.1, on the reverse strand, counting down.
ATTAAATAATCACAAATTGCTTTCTAAAAGGCATACGAATTAACTCTATGGCTTCATCAGAAATTATAATGGTTATGGCATAGATCTACACAATTTGACTGAGTACATGCTTGTTATTGCATTCCCGGATTCCTAATAATTTGAAAATAAGATTATAAGACCATACATCCTTATATTCCTTAATATGATATTTCGTGTTTATTATGACATTTCCAATTAAAGTAAATGCCAGAACAGCAAATGCAAAAAGTCTTACCCGTATGTTAATTCCAAAGTAAGATTAACTTCACACGCCTCAGCATTCTCGCGAATGAGATGTGGATATGTCGGGGTAAATAATGGAGAGTAAGTTGGTGTAAATAGCAAGCGCGTGTAGCCTAGCGGGACATACATCAACCTCCGGGCAGATAATAATCATTTGACTGGAACCATGGGAACTATCTTTGCTCGATCAACTCTGCATCGAGATTGGCCGCACATGTGTTTCCGAACACAGGAGTTTGAAATTTTATCAATATAGCTAATCTAATGGCTAAATAAAAAAAATATACCCCTATATAGTATAAAGACTACTATATAGGGGTATATTTTTTTTATTTAGCCATTAGATTAGCTATATTGATAAAATTTCAAACTCCTGTGATTGGAAACACATGTGCGGCCAATCTCGATGCAGAGTTGATCGAGCAAAGATAGTTCCCATGGTTCCAGTCAAATGATTATTATCTGCCCGGAGGTTGATGTATGTCCCGCTAGGCTACACGCGCTTGCTATTTACACCAACTTACTCTCCATTATTTACCCCGACATATCCACATCTCATTCGCGAGAATGCTGAGGCGTGTGAAGTTAATCTTACTTTGGAATTAACATACGGGTAAGACTTTTTGCATTTGCTGTTCTGGCATTTACTTTAATTGGAAATGTCATAATAAACACGAAATATCATATTAAGGAATATAAGGATGTATGGTCTTATAATCTTATTTTCAAATTATTAGGAATCCGGGAATGCAATAACAAGCATGTACTCAGTCAAATTGTGTAGATCTATGCCATAACCATTATAATTTCTGATGAAGCCATAGAGTTAATTCGTATGCCTTTTAGAAAGCAATTTGTGATTATTTAATTAAACAAATCCCACAACAAAGATTAATGTATCGATTGAAAGCATCACTAAGGCTATACACGTCATATACTCGAGACATGGTCGACAGTACAAGCAGCCATCCCCAAAGGTTTAACATGAAACAGATGTTTTTTTAGTGACTTACCGAACTCAATACAATAATTAATGCTTTAAAATCGTATTTATAGCTGATGTTTGGTTATTTCTGTTTAGTAATTCGCCATTTACTGTAAAATATGTGTATTTCATTTCGTGCCAAGCACTACTAGTTGCAACATTATAGCATCCTTCTATTACAGTCTTTCTTTCGTGACCGTTTACATTCTCAATAATATTTCAAATAAACATGTTGGCCTTTTCAACCAGAAGTCTTAGGTTCGAAACCAACTTTTGTTTCCCTTTTTTCCCTTTTTTCGACCTTTTCCCCAATTTCTTCAGTAATTGTGCTCGAAGTCTACATTTTAATTGTTGATCATAACAACTGTAAAGTTATACAAATTTAATGTTTAAGTAAAAAATTGACAATGCAAAAAGTCCTTTTAACATGTGCATGCACCATCATCAGATTGATGTTACATAAACCAGATTGACGTAAACACAATTAAGTAACCCGTATAATTTTGTATTCTTTCAGGTACATGTGACCATTATAAGAATACAATAACATTGTTTTATAAGTTGAGTTGCTCGCTTGCCAACTNAATATATATGTTTGTACAAAAGTGCTACCAAAGAAGGCTACTGAATTTATGTTCTCAATTTCTTGAATATGCCGATTAAATTCCCAATTCCAAAGCCATGGGCTATCTTCCCAAAAAGGAAAAAAAAAGCCTGTGACAGACACATTGCAGGCAAATCTCCAGCTTAACGTTACTAGGACGTGTTTTTTTTTCCACGAAAAAAAGACCTGATAATATGTTTATAATAATATAATATGAAGTCTAAGCTATACATATATGATGATGCGATATTGCGTATTTTGCTGTAGCAAATGTTTACAGAGAATATGGACTTCAGCCCCATGTCACCAGAGTTTTTAAGGGCATTTTGACAATATTTCCCCTGACTATTGCCCCATTTTGAAACAAGCTCATACAAATCTGATTCTTTATTTAGCGTGCATTGAGAACGGGGGAACATTTCTTGGTGCCGGTAAAACAAGTTGTTTGATAGTGTGGAAAATTGAGTAAGGCATGTATTGACAATGCCTTAAAGGGACTGTAAACCACGAATGACGAAACAAGAAAAGTTTTAAAATACCGTATTTTTTACAATTATTAGTTTATATTGATTACAATATCACGACTGGTATATAACATTACTTGAAAAAGTTTTTTTTTTTTACTTTTACTTTATTTGTATGCCCCCCTTCGAAAAAGAGGGGGTATATTGTTTTGCACATGTCGGTAGGTCGGTCGGTCGGTCCGTCCGTCCGTCCGTCCGTCCACCAGATGGTTTCTGGATGATAACTCAAGAGCGCTTAGGCCTAGGATCATGAATCAATCATGAAACTTCATAGGTACATTGATCATGACTGG
>VMBQ01004099.1:153272-204775 GCA_007657795.1 Dreissena rostriformis | reverse complement strand
ATTATGTAAATGCAACATCTGACCAATCAAAATATGACATATGCGCGCTGAATTCCTAATATTGACGAAGTTGTGACAATTTTGATGATTGAAACCGATTTCAGACATTTGGTAATAAAAGCACAATGATTTGAGGATTATCAGTATTTGTTATGAACTATTTGGTGAGTGTTATGCTAACAACATATGTTTTTTTAAATTGCAAAACGCATTAAGATAGATTAGGAAAAATCCCTGCAGGAACCCCGGGGTTGATCCACGATGACTCGATAAAGCCTAAACGTTTTGTCCCACGGAAAATGTCAAGCTGCAATTAAATACAGTGGACAACTGTTGCTGAAATTGTATTCATATCAAATCAGACACTAAATACGAAAAACTAAAAGACGACCGTCATCATCATCATCATCATCATCATCATCATCATCATCATCATCATCATCATCATCATCATCATCATCAGCAGCAGCAGCAGCAGCACCATCATCATCATCATCATCATCATCATATCATCATCAGCAGCAGCAGCAGAATCAGCATCAGCATCAGCATCGTCATAATCATCTTATTCTTCTTATTATTCTTATTCTTCATCGTCGTCGTCGTAATCGTCATAGTTATCGTCATCGTCAACGTCATCGTCATCGTCTTCGTCATTGTCATCGTCATCATCATCATCAGCATCATCATCAACATCAGCATCAGCATCAGCATCAGCATCAGCATCATCATCGTCATCATCATCTTATTCTTCTTATTATTCTTATTCTTCATCATCGTTGTCATCATATTCAAGCAGAAGCAACAACAACACAGGACACATGAATATTCATAGCATTTTAATATTCAGAGTTCTTTTTTTATTGTATGCGATTGTATAACTCTGGTAAAACATTATCAATTTCGTNGCTATTTATCATTTGGAAGTCAGATCCCAAAATGGGCTTAAAAGGAAGTTAGTTCCCAAAATGGGGGTTAAACCGTTATAATTCGGTATTAAATGAATTAATAGACATACACACGCGTCGAGATAATTAAATAATCGTGATTTATGTTAAAGTTTACTGTTAACATGCACAAATACTGTTTATTTTGAGAGAAAATGATATTCGAACATCTAACATCTCGAAGGTCAAGAAAATGAACCACAAAATTGTCGCCGGTTTTGCTTCAATAACTTTTTTATTTCGACGTCTACGGCATTGACACAAAAAAAACGAGGGGAGCACAAACACCATAGAGCCGAAAGGGCGTATTAATTTAAAAGAAATATAAATATAAACTGGCTTACCGGGTGAAAATATCCACTAATCCTTCACGAAAAACACGAAAACGACGCCATCTTTGAAGTTTTGCTCCCGTAACCTAACTTAAACGCGGTAAGCTCCCGTATACGCATGCCCCCCTGCATATCAACCTGTAAAATAACTAGTAAGGTCTCACTGTTTGAATTGATCGTTTAAGACTTAAAATACTGTTTGCATGATATAATAAAACTGTATTACAATTTGTTACAGCGTTAGCTTGTCAAAAAAACTAAAATCAATTTTTTGCTGCAACGTCGTCGCGTCAACGCCACGAGATCTCGCGTTGTTTTCATGGACGAAGTACGTGGTCTGAGTCCGAGGTCGCTGTGGTCATCTTCGTCCGTGTCCGGCTGGTCAAGCGCCGTAACGCTGGACGCCGACCGGACGGAGTAGTTGTCTTGTTCGAACTCTGAACTTTTTAAGGGATTGTATATTGGAGTTGGGGGCGGTCACGTGACCTCGGTAGCGCCGGGATGTGTAAATAGTCTTGATCTTGTCTTGGATGTCGCACTACTGTCGCGTAAATAGAACATCGCGTTGACTTAGCAGTATCTATGGTGAATAATACAATAGTTATCTTGATTGTAATTTCCTCGTGTATGTTTTGTGATTAATTGTGAGCTAAGTGTGAGGTTCGACAAGTCTCTCATTCGGGTTAAACAGGAGTGTATTTTTACAATAAAAGGCGGTGGCGAAGAAATAAATATATTCGGATGATTGTGTGTGTGTGTTTGTGTGTGTNTGTGTATGTGTGTGTGTGTGTGTGTGTGTGTGTGTGTGTGTGCGTGTGTGTGTGCGTTTGTGCGCGTGTGTGTGTGTATTGTGAAATCTATGGGCGTCTCTTGTATCTACTATGTTATCAGTTGCGTGTTGAAGTGATAATTGCTAGCGTAAGTGTGTGATTTGGCATGCCGTAAAACTGGTTTATACTCCCTCCCCATGCGTTGAATTGGCAGTAAAAAGCCGGTGACCCCAGCTTTCGTAATTTTTTTAATTATTTGTTTTATGTCGCGGTGTATTCTATAGAATATGTTAAACTTATATAAAAGACATTCGGGGGATTTAACAAGAACTAATCTCGTGTTTCTTGAATTTCGTTTTTCGTATATTGTATACTCGTGTGATCTTCAAAAAGTAGAATTGATTTTCACTATAATCATTATGAAATATGATTCTCATCCGTTCTTTTATATGAACGATTTCAGGAAAATATATATTAACTAAGCGAATAATAATTATGATTCTTAAATGTTATTTATAATTTATGATTGCAATGCTTTAAGCGGAACGACTCCACATATAAAATATAAACTGACATGTCTAATAACCTTACTGTAAGAGACGGTCTCATATTTTCTCTTTGTCTTATCTTAACACCAGAGACATACTCGTTTAATCTGATTAAACTGAATTACTTAATGGTGTGATTATTTCAGATATCAACTCACACATACAATTAATGAAACGTGTAATACCTGACATTTGAGCATTTGATGTAAGTGAGGGTTTAAAAGGAGTTAAATTGAAAAATTGGTGACATAAGAAAAACTGTTTGAAAGTAAAATCCATGCGTTGACTTAAATTGACCAACGGAAATCACAGTGATAGCCCCATTAACACTCACAATCAACGAATATTGCGTTAAATATTTCGTAAAATCAAGTTAACCCATAAAAATCAGTGTTCCTTATAGCAATCGCCGAAATTTCAACGCCAGATGTGGCCTGGTAACATATATTTAACGAGATACAAAATGATGGTTTTAATTTTTGTGGCACAATATATTCTATTTTAATTTTCCGCAACGATTTATATTAATACAACACACGAACACTAACATGGTACATGAACATGTGTTGAATATATTGTCCCCACCCCACAAAAAAGAGATCATTTTGTATCTTGTTAAATCTATGTTACCAGACCACATCTAGCGTTGAAAGTTTGGCTTTTGCTATAAGGGAAACTGAATTTTTATTGGTTAACTTTATTTTAAGAAATATTGTACGAAACATTCGTTGATTTTGAGTGTTATTGAAGCTTTAACGCAATGAGCAAGCAGTGGTATGTTTATTGTCTTGTTGAACGATACTAAGAACGGAAATGGGATGTTCACTGGTCGAAAATAAAAACGAGAAAATATTTTGATCGAATCTGGCATGCTTTTTTGCAAATATGATAAGAAATATATCGGACTCGAAACTACTTGTTATTATACAAATTGGGTCCCAAATGTCAAGAACATGTTAACTAATTTTGGATTTGGTTATGTATTTGAAAATCCAAACGTTGAAAGCGTTTATAGTTATATTAGCGACTGCAAATGCAGACTTGTTGACAATTTTAAACCGGAATGGTATAGTAAAATGAATAACAGCTCTTTATTAGATATGTATACAGTTTTTAAAACCTCTTTAGTATATGAAGAATATTTAGACTTACTTCTTAGATGTGATGTTGGTGCTTATTTTTTGTTAGATTAATAGTGTCTGCACACCCGTTGATAATCCAAACTAGCAGATACGCTCAGAATAACATACCACGGAATAAACGTTAGTATTAATGTTGTAATGAATCTGATTTAGAAGATGAATATCATTTCATATGTTTATGCCGCTGCCTTGCTGATGTAAAAAAATATTTATTATCCGTATATTTTATATAAGCCCATCTATGTATAAATTCCACAATTTATTAGTTTCATGTGAAAAAATACAGTAATTTCTAATGTATGTACATATATCAAAGAAGCTTTTGTTATAAGAAATACGTTTCTTCATAATATTGTTTAATAAATTTCAGTACCGCCTTGACATAACCTTTGTATTCTAGCAATTGATTGTGATTATTTGTATTTGTATTCTTAAATAACATTTTATGTTATGTAATGTTATGCTGTAATAACTATGAACGTGACAGAAAATAATGTGTCTATTTGTATATGAAGATGATGTTCTTGAATATAAGTCTGAATAAAATGTCTGTCTGTCAAAACTGTTTGTCTTTCTTTCTGTCGTAAACTTTGACAAACAGTCGCATTTTTGGTTAAAATCCTGTTAATACTTTGCCCTTGTAGTACGGAGGCCGAGGAAACGAATTATGGCGGCTAACGCAATAACGCAATGAGCAAGTAGCGGCATGTTTAATTTATTATTGAACGATACTAAACACGGAAAAGGGCATGTTCACTGGCCGAAAATGAAAACGAGAATATTATTTTGATTTTGCTCGAATCTTGTAACTGATATTTTTACAGTTATAGTCGCCTGTAAATGTTTAAAGCAACTAAATATCGTTAAACATACTTTCTATACTAAACTACTACATGTAGACTAATAATTATCTTTTATAATAATATGTGTGTTGATATGTCTTTCTGTATATCTGTAATACTTTTAACCATTCGGTTTCCGTAATTAGATAATCTATCGATGAATCATAGTGTTATAAAAAAAATCATTTAAAAAAGTAATTAAAATGTAAATAAAAAAAAAATCATATTATAAATGCTAGAGATCTTGACATCATCGCTGTATATTATACCCACTATACTGGACTTAATCATGGAAATACATTTGCGTGACAACTGTATTGAACATTTATTTGCCAGTATATATCACACCTCAACTATAAGGTGTTTGATGATAAAAAGTAAGATTCAAAATTACATACATCAAACTTTTCCCATAAAAGTGTCCGAAAGTGTCCGAAAATTTAGAGACCCCCCATTTATTATATGTATTGCATTGACGTTTGTATATTCCTCTGTATGACGCCAAACGTCAAAATAATAGCGTGCACTAATAAATACCACGTCATGAAGTATAAAATGCCTCAAGATATGTTTGCAGTGAAGTTAAAACCATATCATTTTGGTGATGTTGTTTTACAAAAAGATTAAAATTTGACTACTAAGTACAAGGATTAGCATGCAATATTCTGTAGTATGATCTTCCAATTGCTTGAAGTATAATCATAATTGGCAGTTGTTCCCGAGGTAATATCAAACGAAAACTGTGAATACAATAAGCAGAACGTATAGGTTTCTTAAAACAATCATTTTAACTGAATGATGGCATTAAGCTTGCGGGTTAAACAATATCTACAGTATTTCGAAGTTTGTGAGGTCCTTACCGATTGATTGATATTGATTGATTGATGTAAATATATGCATATACATATATATATGTTATTTTGCAAAACTAACCCATAGCAAATAGAAACTCTTGTTTTATTATAAAATTATGCTTTCTGGTGGTTTATAGAGAAATATCAGTGAAATAAAACTGGTATTTCACAGTTTTAAACAGTGAAAAATAGCAGTGAAAAATATCGATATTTTTCACTGATTTACTGTAAATTGACGTCATTTTTGGGACAAAATGACGTAATTTTATAAACGAAATGACGTCATAATTCCAGCGAAATTCTTCATTTTAACTCTTTAACAATGTAAATAAACGATAAAAACGCATAAAATAAAAAGAAAATGTGTTGGTATCACTGGAATATCGATTTTAATTCACTCGTGATCATAGAAAAAATATATTTTCACTCGTGAAAATATGGTTTTCTATGATCAATCGTGCAATAAAATCGATATTCCGCCGATTCCAACAAATATCCTCTATGTATTGCATAATGTCATTGTCTTTTGTTTATTGAATAGTTTAAAAATGACGTCCGATATTTGTCTGACCAGGATGTGATATACATTAAAACTTGCTCGTGTGGTGAAACTTTATGAAAACCCAACATTTCACGCGGTAGTATATTGAATTCAACGGGACATTTGTTGGCATATCTAAGAAACACACCCATTTACCGAGTTATGAAATAAACCAATTAAACGCTATACATGATCAGTGCAGAGTAATAGTACAAAACTGGCAATATGCCTTGCATAATGATAATAGGCCTGTATACGTACAGCACCGTGTCACCGTATTTTCAAAATCACACATTTATTAAATGTGTTGAATAATGCCAATATTTAGTACCAATATCCAAAATCAGATCAAGCATATGTGTTAACATATTATGAAATAGGCAATGTGTACTATATTGTTTAAGATAACTGTTTTCGTCGGCGTTTTGCTGCAATTCAGATTTTGTCTGCATCGGCCTCTAGTTTCCAAACAGGCTGGTCCCTTGTGTTGCCTTACAACAAAGCAGGCTCTTGAGCTCTGCGCGGAACTTCGAGCCGCTGAACACGTAGATAGCAAAGTTGAAGGTGGCGTTGAAGTAGCTGACCAGACCTGCAACGTTGTACTGGAACATCAGGTACTGGTAGTCGTACTAGGACGTGTTCGGATCCACTGACTTGAGCGCCCGGATCTTCTGCATCCGATAGGGGAAGTACACCTGAATGACGACCAACGGTGTCATCGTAAGGAGGAACAGCACGCACAGGGCAATCATTAGTATCGACAATGGACGCGTGTCGCGCGCCTGACCGGAAGCGGTCATCCGCTGACGTCTGGAACGGGAGCGAGCGAGTTGCACTACGATGATGACGTTGCCATTGAGCAGAAATATGAACGGTGCGCCGAAAGTCAACGTGAAGTCGATCCATTGGTAAACGTAGTCCCATAGGTCTCGGTATTCTTTCGTGGAAGGAGCGCACTTCTTGCCTTCGTATCCATTCACATCAAATATCACGGATAGTATGATATTAATTCCGAACACGGCTAGCACAATGATGAAGATGATTATCCCAGCGTTTGGTGGGGAACATACCAGTCTTACTTTATGCGGTAAGAGCACGCAAGCTGTTCTCTCGAGTGTGACAGCCACGATCAGCCACGATGAGAGGTGAAAGCTGCAATAGCTCAGGTAGACTTGCGCTTTACAACCGGGGTTACTCAGCGACAGGATATCAAGATCCCAGGTATAAAGCACCCACTGTGGCAGAAGTCCGCTGAACAACATCAGCGTATCTGAAAGCGCCAGAGCAAACAGAAACAATGCCGTTGACGTCATCTTCTTCTGACGAAGCAGCATGAAAATAGTCATCGCGTTTCCGATCGTTCCAACGGAAATAAGAACCGGCGGGATGACCCTCCAGAGCAGCGCCCGCGTGTCTCCATAATAACCGAGCGGTAAATCCAATTCGGCCATTTTTGATGACGTCTTTTTAAACGTCTCTATTTTCTATTAATGTAACATTACATGCAAGCGTTGTTATTGAATCCATAATTTCCTTATTTTTACAGTGTTTTGTTTGATGTCTAATCCGTACCTTTACTTGAACAATTTGTATACAATGTGGAAATGAACGAGATGTTAAACCATATGGTAAAAATATGACTTTTTTTCCACTTAGCTCACATTATGTAAATGCAATATCTGACCAATCAAAATATAAAAAATGCGCGCTGAAATCCTAATATTGACAAAGTTATTACAGCTTTAATGATAACAATTCATTTCAGACAATTTGCAATAACAGCACTATGATTTGTTGATTACCAGAACATGGTATAGCCTATTTGATGACTGTAATGCTCACAACAGATGCTTGTAAATTGTACAACCCATTAAGATACATTAGGAAATTCCTGCAGGAACCCCGGGTGATCCACGATAAAACGATATAGTCTAAAATGTTGTTTCACTGAAAAATGCAAAACTGTCATTACAAACCATGGACAACGGTTGGATTAATTATATTCATATCAAATCAGAAACTAAATACGAACAACAAAGTCCGTAGAAGAGTAAAACAAGTCATTATAATCCGTGTAAACAATCGAATTCTTATCACTAACTTGCATATAGCATAGGCTTTAGTCCAACATTACCAAAAGGTTAGCAGAGGCGAGGGATACTCTAGCTGATATACATGTATTAGTAATACAACCGGTATTAAGCGACTTCCTCATCATCATCATCATCATCATCATCATCATCATCATCATCATCATCATCATCATCATCATCATCATCACCACCACCATCATCATCATCATCATCATCATCACCATCATCAGCATCGTCATCATCATTTTCGTTATCGTCTTCGTCATTGTCATCGTCATCATCATCATCATCAGCATTAGCATCAGCATCAGCATCAACATCATCATTGTCATCATCATCTTATTCTTCTTATTATTCTTATTCTTCATCATCGTTATCATCCTATGCCAGCACAAGCTACAACAACACAGGAAACATGAGTATTCATTGCATTTTAATATTCAGAGTTCTTTTTTTTTGTATTCAATTGTATTACTCTGGTAAAACATTATCAATTTCGTCTTCCTTTTGTCTCTTCGATTCAAGCCTTAACGTCACTGGTATTTGATAAAATTAAATATAAATTAATTAATTGATTTTAAAACATATGAATACATTGTGTTTTTTTCAACACGGATGTCTTCTCAAGTGCTAATTACAGTTTCATGTTTAAGTCAACCGTAATTCTCATACCATAAGCATACTGTTAAATTGTTTGATGTGAATTAGTCGGGAAGTAAATGTTGTATTTAAGAGGGGATCCGCTTTGTATCACCTCACTTTGGTGCGATTCAAACATTTGTTTTGACAATTTACAATATAGCAAATATTTACTATCCCAGTTGGTAAATCAAATAAGAACAAGCTTTTTTTAGATGCTTATTTTAATAATGTAAAATATAAATACAAAGTGCAATCAATCTTGTGCTATAGATTTTGAGCTTCATGCAACAATAGTAAAAATATTTTTTTTTAATGGACCCGAACATCCGCTTATGTAAAAAAGGTGTGTTGTGTGAAGTGCTTTTTTCACACGGTTTGGTAATTGGTTCATAAAGAAAAATCTGCTATAAAGGATTTTCCTCTCTTGTTAGCTACAGCTGATTTGTCACGTTGTTTAAATTACATGCTGATTAATATGTTTGTTTCATCAATCTAGGAACAAAACCTTTCGAGTTACGGGCGATAAAAGCTAATTTAACGCTTTAATCTTATTGTGCACTATATTTTTTGTTTGGAACTGTTCCAGCAACGCTTCTAATAATGTGTATTTTCCGCAACGATAACTGCATCTTTCGGATAGAAACAACTAAGCTATACTCGATACCAGTCAAATCTGCAGGGAGTTGCATGTTTTCTTGTAATTGCAAGTTATCATATCTACCTTTTAAATATCTAGAAAGGTCTCACTGTTTGTATGGGTCGATTAAAAGTTTAAATTATGTTAAAATTTATAATAATACCCTAAAACATTCTTTTTAACATCGTCTGCTTGTTAACAATCACTCATATCATTTCTTTGCTGCCACGTCGTCGCGCGCACGCCGCGAGATCTCGAGTTGTTTTCAAGGACGACGTACGAGGTCTAAATTCGAGGTCGCCGTGGTCATCTTGGTCCGGGTCCGGCTGGTCAAGCGCCGTCGCGCTGGACGCTGACCTGACATAGTAGTTGTCCAATTCGAACTCTGAACTTTCCGTGGATTGAAGACTGGTACTGGAGGTGATCAAGTGACTCTGTAGCGCCGGGATCAGTGATGACTTTTAATCGTGTCTTGGATGTCACAGAACTGCGGCTTTAACAGGACGTCGTGTTGACGTAGAAGTATCTGGTGTGAACAAAACAATATTGCTGTCAAATGTTATGTGTTAAGTATTTGTCTTGAATTAAGTCATATGTCTCTTTAACGCTACTCACATTCGTGCTTGATTGAAATAAGATCGGCGAAAAAATATGTGTGTTTGTGTTTTTTTGTTTTTTTGTTTTTTTTCAAACATAAATGGACATATATGCTCCTTTATTGAATTTATTTCTTGAAGCATAAATCAGCACATTGATGATCACGACATGCTTTGGAAATAGTGATATTCTCATTAAATAATTTGAAATGATGCATTCAATAAAGTTGTCCTAAATGAAGGTCAACGTAACTTGTTTTCTTGATCTAACATTAACACCATGAAATCATGCCATATTTTATTCAATGACCTAAGAGTGTAATCCTTTCAGAGACCTAGACGCGCATACAATGAATGAATGCGTTTTATATCTTAAACTAAGCCTTTTTATGTGGTTGCGTTTTCAAAAGACATTTAAACAGATGAATCGTTATGCTTCTTAAATAACGGAAATGGTAATAAATTAAAGTTGTTAATTCCAACTGGTATGTACGATGGCATAGATTTTAATGTATGTCGTTCAAATGACATAGTAACTCTTTCCCTACGACTTTAAAGTCGTTCGAACAAGATAAATAAACCACTAGTTGGAAGCAGTTAGTAAGTCGTGATAACAAAATAGGCAACTCGTTGAAACGACTCAGTAACTCATGGGACAGAATTTACTAAGTCGTGGGAACGACAATATTAACCAACAATAACACACGCAGCTCATAAAGCATTTAAAATCAATTGTGTTATGTATAACGATATAAATCACTCAACATATATTATGTAGTTTACCACATGTTTAAAATATGCTTATACAAAAGACACTCACACAATGTCTGACTATAAAAATCGGACAGATTGGCGCTTTTAAATTCTATCAAGCGTAATGTATTATGCTTTGCTGATTATTTCCTTAACATTAGTTAGATATAGCGTTCGTTACTTAATCTTTCAAACGAGTTTGATTTGTCGTTCACACGAGTTACTAACACGTTCCCACGAGAAAGTTATGTCGTTACTACAATTTACCAAGGTTTGGGAACGACACAAATTAAAACGGACATGTCACATCTGTACCACGACATCTTTTCCACCGTACTTAAAAGTACAGAACAGACTTAAACCCATGAACAGACGGCCATCAAAAGATCTACCATCCGTCATGAACATAGTAAGCTCTTAAGACTCCATATTGAATGTTGTATAATTCATTGTTGTCACTGGCAAGTCGGACTTTGTAATCACTAATTTAGATAACAACTTAAGTTTAAAGTTTACATGAATTCTATTCTAAATCACAAGCCACTTATACGTTTCTGAATAATGCCGACGGACTCGAACTTAAGGTGTAATATTCTCAGACACAAACGCCGTATAATGCGATACTTGTCCAGTAAATAATTAACGAGAAACATAACATATTAGCAAAACGTATTTACAGACAATATTAATCGACCCAGCGGCTCACATTTTAAGATGACGAATGTATTCATCCGCTGTTTGAGCTTCTGCGGATCGCATGTGCATTGTACGAACATCCGGGCAACAACAGATGGCGCTTTAGAAACTCCGACATCGCTCGCAAAGTTACATGAAATATTTCACATTATCAATATGCAACATTTCCAACACAATACCACATGTCACCAGAGGAAAACGGATATGTTTTTTTTCGCAGTGCGCAATTTTGAACACCTTGTAAAGTGTTGTGACCAAGACATGCTTTGTTGATTGCATTATCTACGAATACTAAAACTTCAACCATGAAGGATTTAATGCAGATATACGCTTATAGTTTTATTTCAGAAAATTGAATGTCGTATAAAGTCGATTGAATAAAATAAATTGACTATTAAATATTTTAATAGTTTTGGTATTATTTTGTCCTCATAAAATATCAAACGAAACTGCTATCGAAGCCTAGTAAAAGTGCTTATTTTGATTTTCATGAAAAACTATATAAAATATAGAGGAGACTATCTTTTCATCAATTTAAAATAAATGTGAGTAATTGTCTGGGTGTCTTCGTTAATGGCTAAATCGGAATATATGTATCATTATGCAACCACACCTCTGTCAGTCGAAGTATTTCAGCTTTTCGTCAAAGATATAAACATGGCTTCTCTAGGCGACAGTTAGATTACAAAGTATTATATTTTTTATATTCTACTTGCGCAAAGTTGACATATACCTTAAATGAATTTTAATACTATAAATCCTGTTAGATAACTATTAATATAGCGGGTGAACATCAACGAGCGATATGTCGACTAAACCCAAACAATGCATTTGACTTTGCTTGCAAATGTGTTTTAATGACGACCTATTCGCCTCTCTAATCCAAACTTCCTTAAACTCCACTTACGCCACAATGCCTTAAAAGAGGTGATTACATAAAGCCCATGTTAAGCTTCTCTATACATCACATTACAGTCTCTAACAGTTTAGTTTGGTAGATTGAATTCAACTTTGACATCCGTTTGCCATTTCCTTCAAAGACCCGTGAAACTATTGCTTTTGTAGTTCAGAGAGGCCGGAGAAAATGAATTGTGGGGTTATCAGCATACACTTAATGTTGTATTGAATACATATTGAGATCAAATACACAATAAAAGTATAATGCATTATCACGTTACATTCGCCTTAAAGTATGTAGACATAGAACAAAAGTGTCGGTGTTTATAAAAAACTACGAAAAGTGTCTAAAAAAAGTCCCCATCCCGTTGTATCGTATTTTTTTTCTCTTTACAATAGTGAATTATATGATTTTTAAGAATTTGTTTTATTTGAACCTATGATACGTGTAATCGTGGGTTTTTCGTGATAATAAATAACCTTTAATAATTGCACTTATCTACATTTTTAAAACGTATTAGCGATGTTAATACCTATTTAATAAACCGCATTATATCGACAGGATATACACTCATTAGAAGGATATTATCGGTTATCCTAAAATCCATTTGTGATCGCATGTAATAGTTTAATTCAAATAGACCGTTTCGATGTTTTTAATTCGGATTAAAAAAGTTAGATATCAGAGATTCTATTGACATTGATTGTTAGGGTAAGCAGTTCGATATCTCAACAACTGTCTTCTTTTAATTTAAGGTAGGTAAATTATAAAACGACATTTAACTATGATAACTCATTATCATTAGCATAAGCATCACTTTTTGACACCGCCGTGCTGTATTTGCTGTTTATACCCCCGTCATCGCCATTACCACCATCATCAGCAAAATCATGATCAATATCGTAATAAGCAACATTATTAATGTCATCTGCTATAGTAGCAGTATCATCAACACCAGCAATATCAATATAATCATAAGCGGCATTATCGATATCATTTTAAGTGGGAGCACTATCGATATCAGCATGTGTAGAAGTAGGAATATCCACATCCGAAGCAGTAGGCAAATCATCATCATCAGCAGCAGCAGAATCATCAGTATAAGAATAATAATCATCAGCAGAAGTAGTATCAATATCATCAGAAGATATATCAATATCATCAGAAGATATATCAATATTAAAAGAAGTATTCCAATCATTACCATCACCGCAGCAATATCGATATAATCATAAGAGACACTATCGATATCATGTTCAACGGCAGCACTATCAATATCATCATTTGCAGTAGTAGGAATATCAACAACAGAAGCAGTATCAAAATGATCAGCAAAAGGATACGTATCAATATCATTTTCAGCACCACTATCAATATCATCGTCAACAGCAGTAATATCAATATGGGTATCATACTTATTTCCATCAGCAGCAGCAACATAAGCAGCAGCACATCACAATACGAGTTTACGTGTTATCAATAGCAGCAGAAACGACGTCAACATGAAAAGAAGCATGTGCCGATGATATATAAATAAAAACATCTCATTCGTTATGTGTAAGTTTAATATACAGATAATTAACCTTTCAATATATTAAGCTGTAGCCGCATTTTTTGCTTTCCTAGTTTTCAACAATGTACAGCTCTTAACAGCGCTGGTATTTGGTAAGCACGTACATTGATTTAAATGGCATATGTAGACTATTCCGCTGATAGTGTATATTTAAACGTCGAATTCTTCTTAAGAGCTTGACACAGTTTCACTTAAAACGTGTAAGTAAAGTGGAAATTGAACATTAGCCCATAATAACAGAATGATGTTTATCGGGTTGTTAATGTTGTTTTGCAGACAAGAAGTTTAGTAGCGCATTGTAGCAACTTACTTCGGTAGCAGCCCATTATTTAGTTATATAATTGTGGAGCTTCATTTCTTAACAAATAAATTTATTAAGATAATGATAAAGTAGTTTTCTTTAAAGTAGTTTATGGCTTTTGATCAAATACATTTTTCAAATGTTTGAAAATGGCACTCAAATGTTGAAAGATACTTGTTAAGCAATTGCCATTGGTTTAGTGTACGCCCATGAACTGACGGTTAGCTAAAACAAGAGCGCCACGATGACTCTGAAGCGCTCACATTAGTTCAAGGCAAATCAATTTTCAAGGTATTAACCTGCTGACCTAGTGTTGTTCCCAAAGATTCAAATTAATCAAATTATGTAAATTAAAAAAACAAACATTCGTTACAGTCTAACAAAAGCAGATTTCAATTAGACCATCAGTAATCGCAAGAAGATATAAACATTAAAAAACAAAGATCTTGAAAACATGTACGAAAAATCGGCGTGTAATAAACTTACATTCTCTCTTCCGTTATTTCATAAAGCGTAATACTATAAAACATTATTGAGAACACTTATAAATGCTTCTTTATTTCTTGTATTTTTTAACATAAAAATGTATTGGTAAATACCATTCACGAAATGAGCTATAAATAAAATTGTATACATGATTTGTCTTTCACCACACGCGATAGCCTTATTGTTTGTTCTACTCTGGTAGCGACCAAGCGGTTCACATTTCACGCTTACGAACGTATTCATCCGCGATCTGAGCTACTGCTGATCGCATATGAATTGTATGAACATCATAGCAACAGCAGCTTTAGGAACTCCGCGCAAAGTTACTTGAAGCGATACGAGAGTGTATCCACAAAATGCATGCAATCGACTCAATGTAATGACAATGGAAGTAAAATTCAAGTGTGTGATTAAATTGTCCGAATGATGTGTTTATAATTATTCTCGTCAGGTGGCAGTTGTAGCCTACTTTTGTGAATTGTGGTAGGATGGTATGGTTGTGAACTAACGCGCCGAAAGGGTCGTATGCTTGTTATTTATCGGTAAATATGTGAATGTGCATACCTTTATAGGCCTTGATGGTGTGGGTTATTGGTAGAGTGGTACCGTTCGCTTGGGACGATTCGTGATTGAAATATACAGAATAAAAGGTTAGTGTAGATTATAGATCAGGTTTATCATGCGAGGCTTAGAAAACAAAAAGCACGAGCCTTGGCGAGTGCTTTTTCGTTTTCGTGCCGAGCATGATAAACCTGATCTATAATCAACACTAACCTATTTTTCTATTTATCCCACATTTTATTCAGTAAACTTTTTTATTTAAACAAAATTAGTTTAACT
Organism: Dreissena rostriformis; assembly: GCA_007657795.1. NCBI lineage: Eukaryota > Metazoa > Mollusca > Bivalvia > Myida > Dreissenidae > Dreissena > Dreissena rostriformis. The sequence continues at coordinate 189,284 of VMBQ01004099.1, read as the reverse complement.
GGATAGTTTCGCTGGATTTATGACGTCATTTTGTCGAAAAAATGACGTCATTTTGTGCCGTGGTTTATAGCAGAAATTTAATCAACGGGGCTTTAATCAACCAAATTCGCTGTAAAAGTGGGATACATTACACAACTTCGCACTGTCGTACATCAATTCTAAAGACTTATATGCAAAAAAGTTTGAATAACATGATGAAGCGGATTGTTTGAGAAAAAAACGTAGTGGATGAAACATTGACATCGCAGAAAACACTTTCTGATGTACTCCTATTGCAAGTGCAAACACGCTTTACTTAAATTCAATATTCATTAACTCGTGTTTTATGAGAAATATAGAAGTGCACGCACTATCAATCCGCCATAAAATAAATTGTTGTGCATGGAAGTATCCTATTTGCTATCATTTTAATGCTATAAACGCAGTTGTGAAAAGAGTTTCTTACTACCGGGATTTTTCTATTGCCATATTCATTTTAATATAATCATCAGAAACAATGAGTTATCTTATATTTATATTATACTTTCAAACTTTTACAGATGCTTTGCAATTTTTATTAAACACCTTTAAACATTAGCACTGTCGCAGCTAGAAGTACGCATGGTTGGGTTTAAGGTATTCTACTACGTTATTCTAAACATGAACCAGTTTGAACCCATTACTGAATCTGTTCATTATATTTAAATCAAACGATCATTTAATTCGCATCGATTATCTCTGTCATAAATCAAACTGAAACAATAAGATAATGCATTTCTACGTATGGCAATGCATTAGAGCATACATTAAAATATAAACAGTAGAAGTTGAAGATTTTCACATTATCAATGTGCACCATTCGCATCACAATACCACATGTCACCAGAGGTAAACGGATATGTTTATTTTGCAGTGCGCAATTTGACCTCGTGGAAAAGTGTTGTTACCAAGACACGCTGTGTTGATTCTGTTATCTATGAATACTAAAACTTCAACAAGGCGTTGATGTAGATATACGTTTATATTTTTATTTCACATGTCGCGTGTAGTCAATTGAATGAAATAAATTGACTATTTAATATGTTAATGGTAATGGTATTATTATAAAACATCAAAACAAACTGCTATCGACGCATGGTAGAACTGCTTATTTTGCTTTTTATGAAAAACTGTACACGTTATTTAAGCGAAGACTGCCCTTTCACCAATTGAAATTAATTTAAATCTGACGAATTATAATACTATCAAATTGTTAAAATAAATGTGATTGATTGTCTGGATGTCTTCGTCAATGGTTGTATCCGAATATATGTTAATCATTTTGCGACTTCACCACTGCAAATCAAAACATCTCCACGTTTTAACAAAGATAAACACATTGCTTTTCTAGGCGACAGTTATACGAATACAAAGTATTACATGTCTGTTAATCGAAAACCGCAAAGGTGAAATTGACCTTAATGCATGTTAATACTATAAATCCGCTGAGATTCAAATTAATGTAGCAGGTTAATATCACCGAGCACTATTTCGACTATACCCAAATTATGCATAACACTTACATTGCAAATGTGTTTAAATGACGACCGATTCGCCTCTCTAATCCAACCTTCCTTAAACGCCACTCACACCGAAATGTCAGAAAAGTGGTGATTACATAAAGCCCATGTTAAGCTTCTCTATACAACCAGATTACAATTTCTTACAGTTTCCTTCGATAAATTAAATTCAACTTTGACATCTGCTTGCCATTTCCTTCTAATGACTCGTGAAACTATTTCTTTTAAGTGCAGAGGCCGGACAAAGTTAACTGAGCGGTTAACAAACTAACTTGCAAACAAACAACAAAAAGTTTTCTTGACGAGTGTATCGGAAGAGTCCCCATCCCGTGCAAACGTTAGTATTTTTGTTACCTTAACGATCAAAGTTATATATCTGATATTTTAGAATATGTTTAATTTGAGCCTCGGATACATTTAATCCTTCGTTTTTCGTGATAATACATAACATTTAATAATTGAACTTATCCACATTTTAAAAAGGTATTAGCGATGTTAAACCATGTTTAATTAAACGCATACTATCGACAGGGCAAACGTTCATAAGGAGACTATTTTCTGTTATAAATTCCATCTGTGATCGCATTGAATTGCTTAATTCAAATTGACCGTTTACATTTATTCGGATTATAAAAAGATTCGGATAACAGAAATTGTATTGACATTGATTGTAAGGTTAGCATTGTCGATATCTCAACAACTTCATTCTTTTAATTTAAGGTGTGCAAAACGACATTTACATATGATAACTCATTATCATTCTCATTAGCATCACCTTTTGACATTGCCGTCCTATTTTTGCTGGGTATCCCCCGTCATCACCATAACCATCATCAGCAGCAGTAGCATTATCAATATCATCATATACAGTAGTGGGAATATCAAATTTAGAAGCAATATGAATATCAGAATCATCATCATCAGCAGCAGTATCAGAATCATCATCAGCAAAAGCAGTATCAGAATCATCATCAGCAGAAGCAGTATCACTATCAACGAGGCATCTTTTTAAATAACATCAGCGCAGCAATATCAATATCATCATACGCGACTGTTTCGATATCATTTTCATCATGCAGGACTATCAATATAAACATCAGCAGTAATATAATTATCATCATCAGCATAATTATCAAGTTCATCCTCAGCAGCAGTTTAAATAACATTATCAATGAAAAAATCAATATCATCGTCATCAGCAGCAGTATCAATGTCACAATCATAATGACTACCACCAGTATGAGCACATCAGCAGCAGCACATCAACATACAAATATACGTACCAATCAATAGCAGCAGCAATGACCTAACCATTAACAGGAGCATGTACAGATTATCTATAAAACAAAGCACTGCATTTGTTATTTGTTAGTTCTATTCACGGACAATTAACCTTCACGGATAATTAGCATTCACGGATAATAAACTTCTTGATAAAAGCTGTAGCCGCATATCAAGTTTTCCTTGTTCTCCGCAATATACTGCTCCTAACAGCACTGGTATTAGGTAAACACGTTAATTGATTTAAATGACATGAGTACACTAAGTAAGTCAAACAGAAATCAAAGATTAGCCCATAATGACAGAATGGCGCTTAATGTGCGCTGATCAATGTTGTTTTGAAATTATGTCTGCTAGAATTTTTTTCACCGAGCGACAAAATATCGCAAATGTAAACGACGTGCAATGCCTTTGCAAGCACCGTGCGAGTAACTTGCGTTAGTCGTACGACTGAAATATTTAACTAACGACTACCGAACGGAGATATTTGTAGACGCGCGTGTATAGTAGGTCGATCAAGTCTTCTTGTGATGTGAAGTTATTGGTATGAATGGAATATATATAAATATGTTCATTCCTTCGTGCGAAATCAATGCTGTCGATAATTGCAGGTACATAACAACATTTAATACATATACAATGGGCGCGAAATCTATTCAAGCAATTGGGATTGGTCGCCGACGGCGTAAAAAAACGGTAAAAAACGGTTTTGGGTATTTGTGGTAACAAGATTTTACCTGATGACCTAATTTTCAGTCGCACGTGACCATGTTTTGACAATCGAAGGGACTTGTTTACATATTATCTTTTTAAATTTGTAATTAAATAAACCTACTAACTAAACTGTAGTATTTGGAATAGTTTCAAATAAGTATAATTACCATATATATATATATATATATATATATTAACATGTGCCTTAGGATTGAACCCCGGAACTAGAGGAGCAAAAGGTAACGCACTACCACTGTACCACGTAGCCTTGTGAATGTGCATACATTTTAAAACTTTTTGTTTGTAATGCACGTTTTTATTTTGCAAAAATATCGATAAAAAGCGATACAAATATTATATTTTATTGTGCGATTTGATTGGTGATTATCAATAACTGAACAGATCTTTTTAACTATTATTCTGAATAATGAGTATTATTTTGCTTGTATGAATATAATGCAGAGATTATTTTTTGAATCAGTGACATTTTTTTAAATTCTCATTTGCAAACCCAACACGTCCTTTACGGCTCGAGTTGAACAATGAAAAACAATTTAAGCGAGTTGCATGCCTTAATGTTTATTGCATACGTGTATCTTAAGGGATTATGTGATGGGTCTCACATAAATTGTCCTCGCATCTGAACAATACTGTCTGAAAAGTGCTACTGAAGTCCATCAGTAAACGGGTCTACATTATTATACAACATACACGTTGTATACCATTTCTATAAATACACATGTAAATATAGTTTTTTCAGAAGTTTAAATAAAGTTAGAAAGTTTAAAGCATTATGTTTGATTACATGTTTATGCATGTATACCAATAAATAACAGCAAACACATAACCTCCGATATGATCGCCAGAATGCCCATTTTTCATACTGCTATATATGCTCACCGAGTATTAACATCTGGAGTCATCTCCATATGAAACATTTCCCAAATTATTTTGTTAGACTTAATAATGTTTAAATAACACAATTTTGCTTCAATCTGCTCTTACTTGAGCTTATTGCAGTACTTTGAATGCTACATATCAAGTTTTAATGCTTAGTTACATGTGTTTTTCATGCAAACGAGTAACTAATTATTATGATTCACTGGAAACCCTTTGTTAGCTAGAGCTTCATTTAAAATGACATAAACTTGTTAATGTAGTTAATTTAATTTATTTTTGTTCAATCTTGATTAAGTGCGTATAATTTATACTATAACTTCAAGTACTAGTAAATATAGTGTACACTAGGGTTTGGAGAGAGGCTGTAAATTAAAGATTTAGCGAAATTGTCCCGTCTATGGATTATTTGTCATCATATCTTAGGAATGATGGAAAAAAATCGAGTAGTTGTACAGTTATTGCAAAATGTTTTCGTAAAATAAAAAGTACTTGAAGTTATAGTATAAATTATACGCACGTAATCAAGATTGAACAATCTCCACAACGATAAATACCTTTGTCGGATACCAAATATACGAGCTAAGGTCGATACCCTTCGAATCTCTCCGTGGAGTTGCATGTTCCATTATAATTACACGTTATCGTATCAACTTATTAGTTTAATAGTTTCGTTTCACTCCTTGTTACGGTCTTTTTATACTCAAAATACTTTTAAAAGAATATATATTAACATTGTATAACAATGTATTACTGTATATGATTGGTGCATAAGACCCATATCATCTCTTTGCTGCCTTTTCGTCGCGCCAACGCCGCGAGATCTCTAGTTGTTTTCATTGACGACGTACGCGGTCTAATTTCGAGGTCGCCGTAGTCATCTTCGTCCGTGTCCGGCTGATCAAGCGCCGTGACGCTGGACGCTGACCGGACAGAGTAGTTGTCCAGTGCGAACTCTGAACTTTCCGTGGACTGAAGACTGGTATTGGAGGTGATCACGTAACCTCTGTAGCGCCTGGATCGGTTAAGAGTCTTGATCGTGCCTTGGATGTCGCAGAACTGCCGCTTCAATAGGACATCATGTTGACGTAGAAGTATCTGGTGTGAACAAAATTATATTGATGTTAAATGTTATGTTTTCAGTATTTGTTATGAATTAAGATAAAGTTCTCTTAAATGCTATGTACATGAATGCGGTCTTAAAATAAAGTCGGCGAAAATATGTGTATGTTTATGTTTTGTTTTGTTTTTCAAACATTATGGGACTTATCGAGGCTTTGTAAGATGAGAAAGGTTTATATGTTGCTCCACTGCCTAAATAACGCGATTAAATGATATAATAACTCTTTTCCCAAGATAAATAAGTAGTTCGAACAAGATAAATAACCAACTAAAGAAGGAGTTATTTCGTCGTTGGAAAGACATTTTTTACACGGAGGAACGCCTTAATTAGTAGTGATAACGAGTTGGTAAGTCGTGATTATCAAATAGGAAACTCGTGGTAACTCGTGGAAAAGAGCTAATTAAGTCGTGGGAACGACACAATCAACCATTCAGCACACACGCAGTTTATAAAGCATTTAAAAGCAACTTTGTTGTACATAAACACATAAATCACTCAAAAGATATATTGTTCGCCGCATGTTTCAAATAGACATGACAAGGGACAATAACAATAAATGCTATCAAACTTCATGTATAATTATGATTTGCTGATAATTTTCTTGCCAATAACTAGGTAGATCGTTCGTTACTTAATCTGTCCAACTAGTTTGCTTTGTCGTGTTTATTTTTTGTGTGGTACAATATATTCCATTTTTATTTCCCGCAACGATATCTATTCATACGACACACGAACACTTACTTGGTACATGAACATGTGTTGAATATATTGTACCACAACAAATAAAAAAGAGCATTTTGTATCTTGTTAAATCTATGTTACCAGACCACATCTAGCGTTGAAACTTTGGCTATTGCTATAAGCAACACTGATTTGTTTATGGGTTTACTGTTTTTGCGAAATATTTTACGAATTATTCGTTTGATTTTGAGTGTTAATGGGGCTTTAACTTATGTTATCAGACTTTACGCATACTTTCTTGATTCACGATTGCCGCCACGATTGAAATCGTGGGCTTGGTCGGGAACTAATCTTCTTGATCCTAACAGTTCCTATCAGATCTGGAATTTAGTCATGTCAATCGTGCTTATCAAGAAATAACTTAATATGGTCTTTTAACAATTAACTCGATACAAATGCAATCAACAGTTAATATGATCATCGTTTCATATCGTATTGCCTCGTATTCAAGCGTGGCAATCGTATCTCGTATTTCGTATGTACGAGTGGTTGTGATCTCAGTCGATCTTATGCGAGAAAACGTCACGTTTAGGTACGAAGTATTGCGATCTCAGGAGTAAATTAAATCGATAATAAGTGGTTCTTATTGTTAATGCTATCGATAAAATCGTGATATATATCACAACCATAATATCGTATTGTAACGGAGCTTATTGATTCTTAATAAACGAAGGATAATGTATCGCCTCATACAAGACTGTAGACTGTACTATAACGTATGGACATGTATCACATCGTATCTTAGCCTGAAATATTAGAGAAAGACCACGATCAGTTACGGGTGGCAAATATTGTTGTTCGTAGCGGATCATAGTACAGAGGCAATCTATAATTGCATTATACATGAAAAATATAAACAGTAGAAGTTGAAGGAGTTCACAGTATCAATGTGCAACATTTGCATCACAATACCACATGTCAACAGCGGTAAACGGATATGTTTATTTCGCAGTGCGCAATTTTGAACACCTTGTTAAGTGTTGTAACCAAGACACGCTCTATTGATTGCATTATCTATGAATACTAAAACTTCAACAATAAATGTATTAATGCAGATATACGTTTATAGTTTAATTTCAGAAAGTTCAATGTCGGAAGAACTCGATTGAATAAAATGAATTGACTATTTAATATTTTAATAGTTACGGTATTATTATGTCCTAATAACATATCAAACGAAACTGCGATCGACGCATAGTAAAAGTGATGATTATACTTTTTAAAAAAACTATATGAAATATTATAGCGGATACTGCTCTATCATCAATTTAAAATTAAATTAAATTGAAATATGAAGAATAGCAATACTATTACATTGTTCCAATGAATGTGATCAATTGTCTGAATGTTTACGTTAATGGTTATATCGGAATATATGTGTATAATTATGCGGCTTAATCACTGCAAGTCAAAATAACTCCGCTTTTTTGCAAAGATAGAAACATTGCTTCTTAAGACGACAGTTATACGATTACAAAGTATTACATTTTCATATTCAACATCCGCAAAGGGGACATTGACCTTACATGCATTTACATTTTTTAAATCCGGTGAGATTACTAAATTACAATTTAGCAGGTTAATAACATCGAGCAATATGTCGACTATACCCAAATAATACATGCCACTAACCTTGCAAATGTGCTTAAAGGACGACAGTTTCGCCTCTCTAATCCAAACTTCTTTAAACGCCACTCACACCGAAATGTCTGAAGAGTGGTGATTACATAAAGTCCATGTTAAGCCTCTCTATACATTCACATGACAGTTCAAACAGTTTAATTTGATAGATTGAGCTCAACTTTGACAATCGTTCGCCATTTCTTTCAAAGACCCGTGAAACTATTGCCTTTGTAGTGCATAGGCCGGAAAAAAGTGAATTGTGTGGTTAACAGCCTACACGGCAAGTTGTATTGAATGAATCGTGAGATAAAATACACATTACTAGTATATTGTATTATAACATTTAAGTCGTTTATAAGTATGTTGACAAAAAAAAAATGTCGGGTTTTAAACTACTATCAAACAACGAAAAGTGTCCGGGTAAAAGGCCCCATCCCGTGCAAAGTATAGAATCCATTTTCTTAACGATATATAATTATATGATTTTTAAGAATATTTTTCATTTGAAACTATGATATGTTTAATCTTTTGATTTTCGTGAGGATACATACTCTTTAATAATTACACTTATCCACATTTTACGGAATGTTTCAGCGATGTTTATCTCAATATGATAAACCACATTATGCCAACCGAGCATTCACTGATTAGAAGGATATTCGTTTCATATCCCTCTGGAATACTTTTACTTTTTCTATCATAAGATTCTTAGTATCATAAACAATGCGTTGTTGGGTACCGATATCTTAAATCAATCCAATTACGCTCACCCATAGAAATAAAAAGGTTCGTATCTGTGGTCTTTGAACTTATTAGCCAGTATAAACAAAATCATACTCCAGATATCAGATGCGTTAAGATGAAAAGGGTATCAATAAGTTTAAAGGTTCAATATTTATAAATAAGTCCCCACTGATAAACTTTACTCGATGCTGCCACGTTTTCGAGAGTTTAATGTTGTTATTTTTTATTTATTAAATCAATTTAATGATAAAGCATAATTCTTGTATACAATTTTGTGTTATCTTGAATTGAAGCGCCGATCGCATTTAACAGTGAAATTTAAACAGACCGTTTACATTTTTCAAATTCGGATTTTATAATTAATAACTGCATCAGCTCAGTATCAGTATAATTATAAGTAATACTATGAAGATTATCAGACATAAAAGCAATATCATCAACAGCAGCAATATCAATATAAACATATATATAATATAAGCGGCAGTGTCGATATCATTTTCAACGGCAAGACTATCAATAGCAGGGGGCATGCGTATACGGGAGCTTACCGCGTTTAAGTGATGTTAGCTGGAGCAAAACTTCAAAGATGTCGTCGTTTTCGTGTTTTTCGTGAAGGAGTAGCGGATACTTTCACCCGGTAAGGCAGTTTATATTTATATTTCTTTTCAATGAATAAGCCCTTTCGGCTCTACGGTGTTTGTGCTCCCCTCGGTTTGTTTGTTTCAATGCCGTAGACGTCGGAATAAAACAGTTATTGAAGCAAAACCGTCGACAAATTTGTTGTTTAATTTCTTGACCTTCGAGATTTTGGATTTTCGAATATCATTTTCTCTCATAAGGTCTAGAAATTAAACAACAAATTTGTCGAAAATAAAGATATATCTATCGAAGAGGGAGTTCCGCGAATCGTTCATTTATAGTCGCGTGTGAAATGTGAGCGTGCTCTTTTTGTCACGTGTGAAACTGATCAAACAATGCTTCCATTAATTATCACTCTCGAATGTACTTGTCGAATTCTTCACTCTGTGTGATAACAGTTATAAGAGCCAAACTCGATACCAGAAAAATCTCTGCGCGATCTCTGAATTAATAACAGTGTTTGCTCGTTCACAATATATCATATCATCTCTTTGCTGCCACGTCGTCGCGCCAGCGCCGCGAGATCTCGCGTTGTTTTCATGGACGACGTCCGCGGTCTGAATTCGAGGTCGGTGTGTTCATCTTCGTCCGTGTCCGGCTGGTCAAGCGCCGTGACGCTGGACGCTGACCGGACGGAGTAGTTGTCCAATGCGAACTCTGAGCTTTCCGTGGACTGAAGACTGGTATTGGAGGTGATCACGTGACCTCTGTAGCGCCGAGATCTGTGCAGACTCTTGATCGTGTCTTGGATGTCGCAGAACTGCCGCTTCAGTAAAAGGTCGTGCTGACGAAGAAGTACCTGGTTGGAATGAAACAAAATTGCTGTTAAATGCTTTGCATTTAGTATTATCATGAACTAAGATATAGTTCTCTTAAATGCTATGCACATAAATGATTGATTAAAATGAGGTCGGCGAACAAAATGTGTGTGTTTATGTTTTGTTTTGTTTTTCGAACATTAAGACGTAGGCTTTTTATTGAATGCATTTTTGCAGCATAAACCATCACATTGACGTCCAGCCCAATCTTTACGAAAAGTGATATTCTATTTCAATAATTTCAAATGACTTATTAAATGGTGATACTCTAAGTCCAAAATTAACGTTCTTGTTTTTTCATGATCTAACATAAACGCCAATAAAATCATGTACTACCGTTTTAATTCAATGATCTAAGGGTATCATCTTTTCAGAAACATTGACGCGCAAACAATAAATGAAAGGGTTATATTTCGTAAACTAAGCCTTTTAATGCGATTGCGTTTCAAAAGAAATTCAAACATTTGAATCGTAATGCTTCTTAGCGGAAATGGAAATAATACAAAGATGTCGAATGAAACTGGTTTGTACGGTGGCCCAGTTTGACCTTAACTTGTTTTTATTTATGTCGTTCACATAACTTTATAACTCGTTCCCATGACATAGTTGCTCTTTCCCCACGACTGAATAAGTCGTTCAAACTAGACGAATAACCAACATGTGGGAACGACTTAGTAACTCGTGGAAACGACTTAGTAAATCGTGGTAGTAAGTCATGGTCACGAGCTAGTAAGTCGTGGTAACGACATGGATAACTCGTGGAAACGAAATAACTTACTCGAGGATAAAACACTAAATAAACAGATCAGAATACACGCAGTTTATAAAGCATTAAAAGGCAAAGTTTTTGTACGTAACGATACTAACCACTCAAACTAAATATTGTTTATAGCGCATGCTTTTACGAGAGATACTAACATAATTTCGACGACAGAATTGCGCATTTAAAAATCTTTTCAAACTTCATGTTTTATGATTGGCTGATTATGTCCTTACCACTTTTTAAATATATCGTTACTTAACTGTATCTTTCCCACCGTATTTAACAATACAGTTCACATTACGACCCATAAAAAGACTGGCATAGAACAAGATCTACCATCCGTCATCAAAATAGTATACTCTCAAGACTCAATGTGGAATGGTGTAATTATTGTTTTGTAAACAGCAAGTAGGACTTTGCAATCAAACATTAAAATAACAAAATAGTGTACAGTTGTAATGTACTGCATTCTAAATTACAAGCCAACACATTCGTTTCTGAATTATGCCCAAAGACTCGAATAACATGTGAACTATTCTCATGTGCAAACGCCGTATAATGCTATACATTTCCAGCAAATTTTCGAAGAGAAAATATGGTAGATTTGATGGAATGAGAAAAGCATACTTGTCAAAAATGTATTTATCCCTATTCGAAAAAGTTTTATATTATATCGCGCATATACTTTATGTAAAACAAAATAACTTTCAAACGATCATTGCGTTTAAGAAAAACATTAAAATATGCATAAGACTCATTGTTTGAGCGACTTGAAAGGTGATCTATTTAAAACTTGAAAGACTTTTTCTGATCTCAAATCTTACATATTTTATATTACAACGGACGTGTTGGCTTTTCACTTCTTAATTACATTAATTTACTTTATCACAGAATAAACATACTTGACGAATGTATTTTCATTAACGTTAGCCATACCCTTTCTAAATACACATTAAGCAACGTACCAACTCATGTTTCACCCACAAAATCGCCTGTACCAAGTCCTGCAAGCGGTCGCCATTGTCATCACTCGGCGCATGCGCAATCAACGATTTCCGTTTGCTATTAGGCGCCATCTGTTCCACACAATGCTCGTATCTTTTGGGTAACTTAATGATTCCTGGCATACTTCCGTGACGTAAAGGTATGATTCCATTCTCCATTGACGTCAGTAATTAAACAGCTTCCTGCATTGTTTGTTCTGTAAATTGTGTAAATTTAAAAGTTTGTTACAGTCCAGAAAAAGCAGATTAAAGTTTGACTATAAGTAAACACAAGAATGTATACACATTTAAAACAACAAAGATCTTGGGAACATCTACGAAACAAATTCGTTGTTTAATAAACTTACATTCTCTCTTTCTTAATTTCATAAAGCGTAATACTTTCAAACGTTATTCAGAACACTAATGCTTATTTATTTCTTTACATAAGCATGTATAGGTAAATGCCATTCACAAAATAAGCTAGTAATACAACTGTATAAAGTATATTTATTTCATCACATGTGAAATCGTTATTGTTTGTTCTACTATGGTATCGACCAAGCGGTTTACATTTAACCCTTACGAATGTATTCAACCGCTATCTGAGCTACTCATGATTGTACGGTAATTGTATGACCATCCGGGCAACAGCAGATGGCGCTTTATGAACTCCGACATCGCGCGCAAAATAACGTTAAGTGGTACGATAGTGTATCCGCAAAATGCATGAAATCGACTCCATTCGAATGGCAGTAAAAATGAAGTGTGTGATAAAATTGTCTAAATGATGTGTTTATACTTATTCTCGTCGGTTGGAATGTGATTATGTACGAGTTGGAGCATACATTTTGCGAAGTATAGTAGGATGATATGGTTGTGAAGTAACGCGCCAAAAGAGTCGTATGATTGAAATTTACCGGTAAATATGCGAATGTGCATGCCATTACAGGCGAGGATAGTGTGGGTTATATGTAAAATGGTTCCGTTTGATTTGGACAATACGTTATTAAAAGAATGCACAGATGCACACTGTCGTAATTCAATTCCGATGCCAAATGTGATAAACAAATTGAATAACATGATAAAGAAGATTGCTTGCATGACACGTAGTGAATGTAGCACTAACCTTGCAGAAAACACTCTGATTTATTCATATTGCACGTGCAGATACGCTTTACAAAGATTCAAATCGATTCAATATGTAAAGCCCTTTAATGCATATTCGTTCATTGTTGTATTGTGTTATTTGCATATTGCGTGTGTTTTGTACATTTCATGTATTGTTATAAAAATATATTTGTAAAATAATTAACACGTAGGTCACTTAAGTCCAACGCGCTCGACGAAACAGATCAGTTAATCCAACTAAAACACTTACTCGTGTTTTGTGTGAAATATATAAGTGCACGAACAATCAATCCGACATAAAATACATTTGTGTGCATGAAATATCCGATATGTTTAAATTGTAATGTTTTGCACGCAGTTGTGAATAAGAGTTATTGTTTTATTGTCATATTCTTTTAAATATAATCCTAATAATCAAAGAATGATCTCACATTAATATTATTTTTTCAAAAGCTTAAAGATGCTATGCAATGTTTATTAAATACCTTTATAAAAAACACTGTCGCCGCTCGACATACCCTTAGTGTGAGTTTTAGGTTTTATAGAACGTTATTATAAATATGAACCAGTTTGTACTGATTACTGAATCTGTAAATTATATTTGAATCAAACAACCATTTAAATCGCATCGGTTCCCTCTGTCATAAATCAAACATAACATTATACATTAAAATATAAAAAATAGAAGTTGAAGGATTTCAGAATATCAGTGTGAAACATTTGAACCACAATACCACATGCCACCAGAGGTAAACTGATATATGTTTATTCGCAGTGCGTAATTTTAAGCACCATGTCAATGTTTTAATGCAGATATACGTTTATAGTTTTATTTCAGGCATTGTAATGTCGTTAGTAGTGATTGAATTAAATAAATTGACTATTTAATATTTGTGTAGTAATGGTAAATGGTATTATTATATCCTTATAAAATATCAAACGAAACTGCGATCGACCCATAGTAAAAGAGTTTAGTTTTTATAAAAACCTATATGAATTATTACAGCGGAGACTACCCTTTCATCAATTTATAATTTAATTTAAATCGGTTGAATAACAAGACTATTAAATTGTTCAAATGAATGTGATTAATTGTCTGAATGTCTTCGTTAATGGTTATATCGGAATATATGTTTATCAGTATGCGACTTCACAACTTCCTTTCAACATATTTTCGCTTTTTTACAAATATATGAATCTAGCTTCTCTACACGACAGTTATACGATAATAAAGTATTATTTAGTTGTATTCTACATCCGCAAAGATGACACTAGCTTTAAATGCATTTAAATATTATAAATCCGGTGAGATTAATATTAATGAAGCAGGTTAACATGTACGAGCAATATGCCGACTTTACCCAAATAATGCACTTTACTTACCTTGCAAATCGGTTTGAAGGACGATAGATGCACCTCTGTAATCCAAACTTCCTTTAACGCCACTTACATCGAAATGTCTGAAAAGGTGATTACATAAATCCCAAGTTAAGCTTCTCTATACAACCACATTACAGTTTCTTCAAGTATCGTTTGATAGTTTGAATTCAACTTTGACATCTGTTTGCCATTTCCTTCAAAGACCCGTGAAACTGTTGTAGTTTAGAGGCCGGAGAAAGTGAATTATGTGGTTAAAAGCAAATATGGAATGTTGTATAAAATGCATAATGAGATCAAATACTCAATACTAGTCTAGTTTATTGTCAGATTAAATTCACTGGTAAGAATGTTGGAAAAAAAACAAACGTGTAGGTGTTTAAACTAACTTCAAACAACGAAAATTGTCTAGGAAAAGTCCCCATGACGTGCGATTAATTAATTATATAATATTTAAGAATATGTTTTTTTGAACCTCTGAAACGTGTAATCTTTTGTTATTTCGTGATAATAAAAAGCCCTTTAATAATTGCACTTATCCACATTTGTTAAAAATGTATTAGCGATGTTAATCCGTATATAATAAACCGCATTATTTCGACAAGGCATACACTCATTAAGAGGATATTATCTGTTATCCTAAATCCCATCTTTGATCGCATTTAATTGCTCAACTCAAATCAATCATTTACTTTTCTTTAATTCGAATGAAAAAAGTTGGTTAAGAAAGATTTGATTGACATTGATTGTTAGGGTAGACATTTCTACATTTTGTTATTTAAGGCGTGCAAAATCTAAAACGACATTTAACTATGATAACTCATTATATTTTTTATTAGCATCACCTGTTTACATGGCCGTGCTGTTTGTGCTTAGTAACCGCCGTTATCTCCATTAACATTATCAACAGCATTATCATTATCAGTATCGTAATAAGCAACATTATCAAAATGATATCGACACTGCTACATATAATCATAAGCGGAAGTATCGATATCATTTTCATCCGGCAGCACTATCAATATAATCATCAGCAGCAATAATAATATCATCATTAGCTTAATTATCAAAGTCATCATCAGCAGCAGTTTAACTATTATTATCAGTGACAAAATCAATATCATCGTCATCAGCAGCAGTATCAATATCATAATCATTATGACTTCTACCAGCTTCAGCAACATAAGCAGCAGCACATCACAATACAAAATTACTTGTAGTCAATAGCAGCAGTAACGACGTCAACATGAATAGGAGCATGTGCAGATAATATATAAATGAAAGCAGCCTAATCGTTATTTGTTAGTTTTATTTACGAGTAATTAACCTTCACGGATAATTGACCAGCACGGATAACTACGATTTCAATATTAGCTCTAGCCGAATATTTTGTTAATACTGTTCTCAACAATCTACTGCTCCAAACTGCGCTGGTATTTGGTAAACAGGTAAATTGATTTAAATGACATATGTAAACTAATCCCTTGATTGTGTTTACTTAAACGTCGAAATCTTCTTAAGAGCTTGAAACAGTTTCACTTAAAACGTGGTAGTCAAGTGGAAATCAAAGATTAGCCCGAAATGACATAATGGCGCAAAATGTGCGATTATCTGGTTGTTAATGATATTTTGAATCATGAATTTCAGTAGCGAATTGTAGAACCTAACTTCGGTAGCAGCCCATCATCGTGTTATATATCTGTGAAGATTCATCTCTTAACAAAATGAATAAAGTAAGATACTGTTAAAGTAATTTTCTATAAACTATCGATGACATACCTTTTTAAATGTTTGAAAAATGGCAATCAAATGTTTAAATATTACCTACAAAGCAAGTAAAGTTAATGATACAATAAGAATTGGTAGCATCTATCTAACCTGTGTGTATTTATTTTTATTATTTTCATGCACTTATTTTAAACAACAAAATACGGAATCTATCTATTTTCTTCGGAACAGTAGCATATTTTCCAGAATAATGTATATTTGAACATTGAATTACAACTAGAATGAGAGTATTCTAAAGCCGTGGTCACACCAGTTTTTGGTTGACCTTACGTGAAGACCATAACGTATAATTTTCAATTTTACTTCAAGTACTCTTTCTTACTTGAAAACATTTTGCAATAACTATTCAACTGCTCCAAAAGCCATGTCCATTATCCATAACATGTAATAAAAAATTATCCATCGACGGGGAAGTTTCGCAAAATCGTTAATTTTCAGTCTCTTTTCAAATCCAAGTGTGCACTATATTTGACGTTTGTGAATGAACAAATTACGCTTTCAATGATTGGTTCTGTCGCATGCACTTGTCATACTCTCCACAACGATAACTTCCTCTGTCGGGTAACAATGATACGAGCTGAGGTCGATGCCCTTCTAATCTCGCCGTGGAGTTGCATGTTCCCTTGTAATAATAAGTTATCATATCAACCTATTAGTTGACTAGTTTCGATTCACAGTTCGTAACGGTAGTTATATACTTAAAATAATTTAAAAACTTAATAACAACACTTTATATAAATCAATATTTGCTTTTCTTATATTACTCATTTCAACATTTTGCTGCCACGTCGTCGCGCCAGCGCCGTGAGATCTCTCGTTGTTTTCATGGAAGACGTACGCGGTCTAAATTCGAGGTCTGTGTGTTCATCTTCGTCCGTGTCCGGCTGGTCAAGCGCCATGACGCTGGACGCTGACCGGACTGAGTAGTTGTACAGTGCGAACTCTGAACTCTCCGTAGACTGCAGACTTGAGTTGGATTCGGTCACGTGACCTCTGTAACGCCGAGATCTGAACAGAGTCTTAATCGTGTCTTGGATATCACAGAACTGCCGCTTTAACAGGATGTCGTGTTGACGTAGAAGTATCTATAGTGAATAATAAAATAATTATCCTCATTGTATATATATATATATAACTTCTTTTAACAGGCCCATCCCGGAACTGTTTGATCTGTTATTAGTTTTAAAAGGATACTAAATTTACTTTTATTTTTATCGAAACATGCTATATCACAGATTAAGTATCATCTGTTTGGCCGATAGTATAGCCTACACGTACACAACCTAGCACAGGGACCATTGGATGCCGAACTGTTAACGTGAACACCACATTTTTAAGGGGACACTATTTCAGATTTATTAGAACATTCAACTACTTGAATTTATTTCCATAAGGTTGCACAGAAGTTTGCTGTTTTGTTTTTCAGTTTTAAAATTAGTTGTGCGGTAGGGGTATTTTTTCAGTATATGCGGTTATCTTTATATGTCATTGTTGTACTATTATGACACTGTGTATATGAATAAATGTATGAAGTTTGACTCTATTCTGTTGTTTCGAACGCTTTGAAACCTCAAAGTTGTGGTAAACAATGTACGATTTTGCATGGTTTTATCGATCAGATAGCTTTAAGAAAAGCTGTATCTTAACAATTATGCTATGCATTTGCTTAATCAAAGCTTTAAAATGACCTGAATTTGGCAATTTTTATAATTTAATCATTGATTTAAGTAAGTTTTTCCACAAGTATAAATTTATCAGTTACTGATGCCAACATGTACATTAAATTAAAAATATGCCGGTGACTATATACTTTATTTAATTCCTCATATAGGATTTTTATGTCTTATCTGTAGACACATTTTCTAAAATATCTATTGTCTGGAAATGAATCACCAAAACTACCGCAAAACCCCTAAATGCAATGTATATAAAATAACCAAAATTTCTGATTTGAAGAATTCAAACATTAAATTCGCTGTAAGAACTCCAGTGGATATGTTGGTTGCGGGTTGAACAAACACAATGATTTTATGCAACCTTGAAATGAGCCTCGCTCGGGAAAAACTGGGCTTAATGCATACACGTTAACAGTCGTCCAAGGTTAGCCTGTGCAGGAAGTGTCTTCTTAAAAAAAACTGTTAAGGCGGACAATGTCGTTCCTGACTAGCCTCAGCGGACTTTACAGGTTAATCTAGGGCGACACATAACGTACATGTATTAGTCCCCGTTTTCCCAGAGCGAGACACATATCGATATTCATACTTAGCTATTTGAATGAGTTTTTGCAGAGTGATACTTATTTTTCCTATGGTCACCGCAATCTTTTAATTTTTCTTCTTTTTACGTTAATATCATTCAACACGTACTACCTTATAAATTGAATGACTTTTAGTTGTAGTCCTTTCACAGATTGCTACATACAAATGATTCATTAAAGCATGTTTTTTCTTTAACTGAAACTTTTTATATCATTGCAATTTCAAAAGACATTCAAAAAGATTAATCTTGTGGCTCTTTATTTCTTTTTTTTTAACTCTCACATTAGAAAAAAAGCAAACCGTGTTTTCATTGTTGTAAATGATAATAAGCTATTGCCCACCCAAATCCATTCTTACATTTAATATTAAAGAACTGACAAAAATCAATGGGAAAGCTTGCATTTATAAGACTTACCAATTAATTCCTTTTTATCATGATCAAATGTACACTGAAGTAATTTAATAAACGTTATGTCAAGTTAGACTTAAAAAACAAATTTTATGGAAGAAAACAGTTCACAGAATATTATGTATTACATGCCTTATGTCCTGATAGAAAGTGAAGAACGCATCATACATCACAACTATTCTACAAAATATTTAATTTATTACAACTATCCGAAATAATTTGATATTTACATTGCGCGTATAGTGTAGTAATCAAAGTAGTTTTAACAAACAAAACAGTATTAAAAAAAACACATAAAAAACACACAAAAATCAACACATAGAAAATGTTCGCGATCATTTTCTGCTCTCGATAGTTATACTAATCAAAACTAGCATAATCTTTATTCAGCAGGTTTGTATGTGTATCTGCTCAGAATATCCTTAACATAAATCCTATACACGTGCTTGATGTAAATAACTGCATTTACGTATACCATATCGTTTCCTATATATAAAATGTTACCTACCAACTCTTGTTTCACCCACAATATCGCCTGAACCAAGTCTTGCGTGCGGTCACCATTGTCATCACTCGGCGCATGCGCAATCAACGACTTCCGCTTGCCAGTAAGAGCCATATGTTCCACGCAATGCTCGTATCGCTTGGGTAACTTGATGACTCCAGCTATACTTCCTTGACGTAATGATGAATGATTCCATTCTCCATCGACATCAATTAAGCGGTTTTCTTCAGTGTTTATTAATTCTGTAAATTTAAGCGTTAGTTTGAGTTCAGTGATAGAATATGTTTGATTCGGTTTACAATCGACACATTTAACCGAACAAAGTTCTTGTTTACACGTCGGAAGAAATTACCTCACACGTTCGCTGTCTAGATCCAAAAGCTTCAAATCCAAAAGCATCTCTAGAACACTTATGCTTATGTAATTTATGTACATACGCGTATAAATAGTTTGTTTACATTTACAGAAAAAGCAAGTAAAATAAATGTTAAAAAAATACATTTTTTAACAACACACGCGTTCTTTATTGTTCTATGCCCTGGAATAACCAGGCGGTTAACATTTTATTTATATGTATGCATAAGCTGTCTGAGCTACTCCTTATCGCACTTCAATTACATGAACATCCGGGCAACAATAGATTGCGCATTGAGATCTCTTACAACGCTCTCAAAGGTATGCGAAATTTTAAAACAGTGAATCCACGAAATGAATGAAATTGTCTCAAGAGTCAATGCCATAAATAACCAAGTTTGTTACGACATTGACAGAGTGATGACTTAATAATAATTATCGTCTGCTGGCTTATAATTCAGGACTCTTTGAATGCACTTTAACCGAACTATGCAACTTATTAACGAGCCCAAAGAATCTTACGTTTTGTTTTTTAAATATCCGAATTTGCGAAGTACCGTTTGCATCGAGGGCGATCTTGAATGGTATTTATTAAAGGTGGAATGGAACCATGCGGTCGGGGAGATAAATATATGTACCAATAGACTTTCGTAGGTGTATGTACCGTCATACATTAGTTCAAGGTCAAACGTTCTTGAAAAACATGGTGAAGCAGATGCCTTGCTTGGTACGGAATCAACGAAACACTTACATTGCAGAAAACACCAAACGACTAATTTCTGTTAAACGTACAGACATTTTTAATTAGATTTAATTGAATATTTAAAAGCAAATATATCTCCGTTACATATGAGCATACCTGATCTGTATATTCAGCTATTGCTTGATGTTGTTTATTTTTGCATTTTCTTGATGAAAATTGTCTTATTAAAGGGTATGTCATTGTGTAGGGGCCAAATGGGCAACTTCCTTACAAAAGTATGACTTTGACAAAAATAATAACGGCATATAATAACGAATGTTACTCGTTGTATTAAATAAGGTAATAGTTAAAAGATTTTGAGATAACAATCATGTTATAATATGGGCCTGTATTTCTGTCCTTTTAATTTTTCCATGTTTACATCTTAATTGTGAGTTTCCTTTATATCCATAGGTTTGGGTTATTAACCAAGCATAATAGCGATATCTACATTCATTTCTTCATATTACTCATTAGTCACGAGTTCGATACCAACTAGCGTTTTTTTCTGACTTTTGGCTAATTTGTTTCGATCCAGTTTTTTCTTGCCTTTAACATGCGTCCTATGCGCTCACAATATTTGCCAACTCAGATCCGTTTATCCAATAAAATCGTGTTAAATGAAACGTTGGAACTACGAATGCGCCTATAATCATATCAACTTCTGTAGAAAGGCTATAGATACATGAATTAATGATATTGCTGCACATCTCATTGTTCATTCTTAAAACGCAGTTTTGAACACGTATTGTTGACAGTTATAATTGTTTTATCGTTATATTCTTGAATGCCACGACATCATAAGGAACAAGGAACAATCTTAATTTAACAAAATTGCACAGATCCTCTGACACATTCTAATACATTTTTTAAATGAAACACCTCGCAATGAAAGCTAATTGATAGCCAACCATGTGCCTAAAATAATTGTANTGCCCACTGCTAGTTAACATGGATTCATCATTTAAGCTGATTGTCCCATTGCTAGTTAACATGGATTCATCATTTAAGTTGATTGTCCCATCAGACTGCTAGTTAACATGGATTCATCATTTAAGTTGATTGTCCCATTGCAGACTGCTAGTTAACATGGATTCATCATTTAAGCTGATTGTCCCATTTGACTGCTAGTTAACATGGATTCATCATTTAAGCTGATTGTCCCACTGCTAGTTAACATGGATTCATCATTTAAGTTGATTGTCCCATTGCTAGTTAACATGGATTCATCATTTAAGTTGATAGTCCCATTTGTTTAACGTATATAATTCTATCAACACAATTTTATAAGCCTCTGTTTACTTTTTTACAAAAATGTCTGTTTATTTTTGTAGAATAAACCCCAGGTAAATAATAAAAAAATACTTTCTCATCAAAGTCTGAAAGTGATATGTGCTCCAGCTAACATTCTGCCTTCCCTAGGTCTCATTCTGCCCCTTGGACCCTTGCTCTTTATTTGATCTGATCACATTATAATACAGGATTTTTTTGTAGATTTAGATTTAGAGTTATCATCATTTCATCTTTAAAAATATCTTTTTATAAGCTTCGTTTTGGTAGATTGAATTAAAAATTGGTGGTGAGTATGTACACAGATAACTGAATGAGGGACAACTATTTCCCTTACACACAATCTTTGAATAACACCACCTTTTAATACCATTCTTTTTTCTTTTGATTTTTTTATGTGGAGCTTTATTTTGTAAGTGCTTTTATAGGTTTCATGTTAAAGTGTATCAATGAATGATTCTTTAAGTAGTATTGTACAGAGTTTTGCGCTTTATGCTCGGAAAGTGCTCCCATCCCTTTAACAAATTATTTTGCATGGGATATCAATTCAATGGTTTCAAACAAAAATACATGTAATATTTATTATAAATATACATATATAACACATGCAATATTGAAAATATGCTGCAGGGATGATATATGACTGTGTGCGCTAAATGCCCTTTTGACAAATTAGCACCCTAGCACCTTGCCCTTTTCAAATCCTAGCTGGAGCACTGAACCTTGCTTTATAAGCATTTCTTAAATCATCACTAGCCTGCGTCACAAGCCTGCGTCACAAGCCTGTGATTGTAATCCCTGTCTAACTTGTTGCAGTGGACAGCTAGGTGGCTTTAAATGGGTGATCATACACAAGTGTTGAAGGCTTCTCTGGTGACTGTTGTGCATGGTGGTGTATATTGAAAAGCTAAGAAATATGAGCCTTGCTCTGAGAAAAGGGGGTTTAATGCATGTGTGTAAAGTGTTGTCCCAGATTAGCCTGTGCAGTCTCTTCTTATCGAAAAAAATCCAGTTTAGGTGGAAAGTGTCGTCACTGATTAGCATGAGGATTGCACAGGCTAATCTGGTATGACACTTTATGCACATGCATAAAGCCCTGTTTTTCCCAGAGCTGGGTTCATATATACTTGAGGCGTTTGCATTTTAAACGTGGACACTATGCATGACTGGATGGGAGTTTTATCAATCAAAATGAATGCAATAATTTTACTTGCAATGCAACTTATATTTTTGTGGTAATGAGGTTAGCACGCTGGTGTTCAATCTCATTGTATTTAGAAGGGCATTGCCTTATTTTTTATGCCTGTATTTCCCTGTTTTTACTGTTTTGGCCACATTCTGGGAAAACTGGACTTAATGCATAGTGAGAAGTGTTGTATGCACAGGCTTATCAGGGAAGACACTTTTAGCTTTTATGGTATTTTTAGTTAAAAAAAGGTCTCATCTAAACAAACCTTCAGTGTAAACAGAAAGTGTCGTCCCTGATAAGCGGACTACACATGCTAATCTGGGATGACACTTTACATACATGTATTAAGGTGACACTTTACATACATGTGTTAAGCCCAGTTTTGTAAGAAGGAGGCTCAATTATTAACATGGTCCAGATGAACCTGTTTTCAGATGGTTATGATGATGAATATGATAAAGATGATAAAGATGGTGATAAAGATAATGATCCTGATGATGACAATAATGGCAATAAAGCTGGTGGTGCCAAGGACAATGATGAATACCGGAGGTGAAGGTCAAAGGCTAGCATAGCTGGTAGCCTTAACTCTTAACCACTCAGATACGTATTTTGACACTTTTGTAGTCTCTTAGAAAATCAAATTTAAATTAAAGACCTTCTTTTATAGATTCAAGTTTTAAAGGCTTCATTTCAAACCCTAACTAAAATGGATTGAGGGCCCTGATTAGTTACTCGCAGGCTGTTTTGGTTTTATGCTGGTTGCATATATAGCCATTTTCACTTCGCATCTGAGTGGAAAAAGTTAAGGTATTTTAGACTCTGTGAAACATGTCACACAATTATTGGTTGGGCAATTTTGTTAGTCATTTGTCAATAAAAGATTATTCGTTTCACTTTGTGAAATTTTCAAAATGTGGAAGTAATTAATTTCATGTAATTTTTTCAGGGAATTGAATTGTGTACACCAATTAACCAGAGTGCCAACTTGTCACAAAATATGCCTGTTACCTTCACACAAAATGTCAGCGCAACTCCTACATCCAAACAAGTTTTTTGAGCAGAAACAGTAATCCTATGCTAGGTATGCATGTATGCGACCTACACACACACTTTTAGGATAATTACTTACTTACACTTAGTCCTCTTCACCCACTTCTGGGCATAGGGCCTTGACTACTGTGCGCCATTGGGTAGGGTCCTGAGCAATGGGATTTGCTTCGCCCCATAGTGTAAAGTCATATGCTCTCTCCGGGGTCGATACCGTTGAATCCTCTGGTTTTCAGAAGTGTTGGTTTCTGTAGCAGTGTGTGTTTTTACACAATTGGGAAGCTAGCCCCACGCGCAACCTTCCTCCTTTCTCAGCCGGGCTAAGGACTGTCCATTGCGGAGTTAGGATAATACCTCCATTCAATCTTAAGATATTGAGCAGGAACTTTTAATGCATTTTTAGCAACAGTAACCTTGACCTTTATCTGACTGGCCCATTTGCAGTCCCAATCTAGGTATACATGCAAGCAACATATGCTCAACATTTCAGTGCAATACGCAAGACAAACATAAGCTGTTAAGCGGAAACACTTTTTTCTATTGTTAATGACAATGACCTTGACCTGATTAGCCCTACATGCAATCCCTAGCTAGGTCAATATTCTAGCTTACAATCCCTAGCTAGGTCGATATTCTAGCTTACAATCCCTAGCTAGGTCGATATTTAAGCTTACAATGTCTAACGTTTCATCAACATTGGTTATTGAATGGAAACCACTTAAGAGAGAGCAGACATGATTGATTTGGCAAATTTTAGAAAATTTTAAGGTCCGTAATTCAGAAGTGCATCAGGCGTTCAGCCTGGTTATGAAACTTGGTTTTATTCCCATAACAGTTATTATAAAGGTTTGAAAATGAAATAAATGATTGCAACTAATTGATTTAGATAGTGGCCAATGTTTATTTTGCAATTTGTGAATGATTCAAGGGTCATAATTCTGAAGTCATGGTTTGCCACAAACAGCATGTTTTGACATAAGAAGAGTTTTTAGGAAAAAAAAAGTGAAATATGGGTGCATTCATGGAATGTTGGGGTATCCTTATTCCATTGACACATATCGTATAATAAGTTATTGTGACAAATTTTGCAGAGTCTGAATTTTGTTGTGCATGTTAATAGTTTTCAGTGTTGAGGATTTAAGAGCCACTCACAGCATGTTTGGCATGATTCACTGTTTCTACAAAACATACACAAATCATCAATGTCAAAAAATAACTTACTGCAATTAGTATTTTAATTATTTAATATGCATGAAAGTAGCATGCATATCTGTAGAAGTTTTGATAATGAATATATTTATTCACAGAAAATAACTTTTATTAGGTAGTGCATTTTTAACAAAAATTATGTCTCATTTACGTTCACACCATGTAACATGTTAGCTGCGCTCTGGGAAAACTGTGATATGCTTAAAGTGTCGTCCCAGAATAGCCTGTGCAGAGCGCACAGGCTTATCAGGGATGCCACTGACACGCTCATACGTTTTTGAATGGGAAATCCTCAACACTGGGTAGACTTGTGCATGGCCTTGTTATGACACGTCCTCCTGTCATAATAATGAGCGGCGTTTTGTAAAAATTGGACTTAATGCATGTGCGTAAAGTGTCGTCCCAGATTAGCCTGTGCAGTCCCCACTGGCTAATCAGGGACGACACTTCCTGCTTTTACAGAATTTTTTGTTTGAAGGAAGTCTCTTCTAAAATGGAAATCCAGTATAGGTGGAAAGTGTCGTCCCTGATAAGCCTATACGGACTGCACTGGCTAATCTGGGAGGACACTTTATGCACATGCATGAAGCACAATTTTACCAGAACACGGCTTGTATGATTCTTTTTTCTGAACTTAATTTTGTTCTAACAAAACAGTTTATAATTCTTTTTATAGCCAATATTTAAACATGTACCCATACTACGGTAGGAAGGTGACATTTTGCTTTTATTGTTTTGTGTGTGTGTTCAATCAAATTAGTGTTGATGTCAAGTTTGTACAAAAGCATGCTAACAAGTAAAAACACTGCTTTACAATTGTGTTCTTATATCATCTTTTTAATAATATCGTCAAACTAACCATAAAGATGAGTCGCGCTCTGGACGAACAGGGCTTAATGCATGTGTGTGAATTATCATCCCAGATTTGCCTTTGCAGTCTGGAACTCCGCCTAGACTGAAAACGGGAAAGTGTCGTCCCTGATAAGCTTGTGCACACTGCACAGGATTATGTGGGACTCTTGTTTATTCACATGCAGTAAGCCCCTTTTTTTCTGAGCGCAGCACAAATCTTCTGTAACTGTATGAATATAATGTGCACATAATCCAGAACACTTGATCTATTTGTCTTGAATATGCAATTTAACAACATATGTTTCTATAATAAGACTGATATTTAAATAGAATTATAGATATTATAATATGTTTATCTGCGACATCAATTCGGTTGTTTTCATTGAGTTACTTACAAGCATAATAATAGCCATATTTGGCAACTAAATGTTGCACTAAATGCTTGCACATTATTAAATTGCATTTTAATATAAATGATCACTCGATGAGCTGATTACATAAGCCCTGTTATTGTAAAACGGGGCTTATTGCATGTGTGTTTCGTCCGAGATTAGCGTGTGCAGTCAACACAGACTAATCAGGGACATCACGTTTTGCTTTTATGGTAATTTTCGTTTAAAACAAAAATCCAGTGTAGGCAGAAAGTATTGTCCGTGAATAGCGGACTGCACAGGCTAATCTGGGACGACACTACTCAAATGCATTAAGCCCAGTTTTCCCAGAACGTGGCTTATTTCAATGTGTATGAGATAACACTGTCGGAACCAAAATGTTAAATAATTTATTATTTCCATGTAAAACTTGCTTGATTTTGATTTTCAGGCGATAACCTAAAATCTACTGTGAAGCTTAACCATGACAACATCCCACAAGTTAGCAAGAAACCAAACACCAATGAGGCAAAGTCAGCAATCTTGAAAAAGGCTCACAAACCAGTCTTCAGAAGTTTTACTGACAATACAAAGAAACCAGCCCCTAAACTTATGCAATCTCTCCGCCATGTTTAAAGTGTGCACTAAACATTGTTACAGCTGTGATAACTGAGTACATTCCATGTAGGATGTGCTGTGTGATGATATGCCTTGTAGTTACTGATGGTATCAGGCCTGTTCCTGGCCATTTAGGGGAAACATGCAATTTCATGATTGGGAATTTTTTCCCGCGAAAAGTTCTCTGATTTGGGAAAATACATAAAATAATGTAACTCTTTTAAATAATTCAAATTTGAAGAACGAAATCTTATAAATTATAATTATATACTTTGATAGATGTAATTATTTTTAAGACACTTCTTTGAAAGAAATTGTAATTGTGTTTTTTTTCAAATAGGGATTAAAAAATAAATAGTTGGGCTTGGATAAAGGGGATTTACTAAATGGACCTGTAGATACATCAGGAAGAGGCCTGTGGTATGAATGGAAAGATAACTATCTGTGACCCGTGTTATGCGAAAATGGGTCTTATGCAAAATAGGACCAATGTAGCTCCAGCCCAGCCAGTGCAGCTGCACAATCGGGTAATCAGCTATGCTCTCTGCTATATAGTCATGCAAGGTTTTGCGGTCTAATTAACAGACAGCGTAGCTCCTGACCAGTCAGTGCAATGGGCAGGCTGGTCTGCAGCTACCTTGACCAATCAGTGCAATGGGCAGGCTGGTCTGCAGCTACCTTGACCTCATATGGCATGAAACCCATTTTTGCATGATGCGGGGCAATTATGTGTCTGTTGAAAGCATTATAGGGTCTTTATTGACATTCATTTCACATTTGGTGATAAGTTTTTAGTGGACAAATGAGGCTGTGTAAGAAAAGGTAGGATAAGTATTGCACTGAGATATCAGAGCATTCATGGAAACAGAAGAGTAAAGAGTGGCTTACAATGTTCTAGATTAAACATACAGCAATAATGATCTGAAAGACAAATCTAAACAATACAACAGTGTTTTTGTTATTTGCATGGTTAAACCATATATCACTTAGCACAAAATGTAACTGTCTTTCACTTGAGTCTTTATTATCCTCACAATACGTGAGATTTTAGATGAAGTGATTTAAATAGTGATGAAAGTTATGTAGATTGTGTTATATAGAGAATAATAGGTTAGTGTTGATTATAGATCAGGTTTATCATGCAAGGCTTAGAAAACAAAAAGCACGAGCCTTGTCGAGTGTTTTTTCTTTTTTGTGCCGAGCATGATAAACCTGATTTATAATCAACACTTACCTATTATTCTATTTATCCCACTTTTTGTTCAGTAAACCTTTTTATTTAAACAAAATAAGTTTTACTGCATAATTTCGCTGGATATATGACGTCATTTAGTCGAAAAATGACGTCATTTCATGCCGTGTATTATAGCAGAAATTTTATCAACGGGGCTTTAATCAACCAAATTCGCTGTAAAAGTGGGATAAATTATTGTTCAAATAAATGACTTTATTTTTACTGTTTTGCGTCAATTATCATTCTTATTGGGTAACTGTGTTCATGCATTCAAATTTGTGGTAAGTTCTTGTGTCAAATCCACAATTATCATAAAGGTAATCATGTTGCCTTCTTAAATATTGCTCAAAATGTTTTTTATTAATAAATCATAAAAAAATCATTAAATTACCAGTTTTTATTAAACTTGAAACATATGTAAAGATTAATCGCTAATGACATGACTAACAACTGTCGGTTAATGTTGCAATAAATTGAGAAAGGTGCCATGTTAAGAAATAAGGTTAAATGTAAAACACTGAAAATGTTAAAATGTACCTAAATCCAGGTACCTAAATTAGAAAACATAGGATATATTACATATATTGTTACGAAGTAATTGGAAAACATTTCTCCATTTATTTTTTTGCAAATTGAAATATTATGTATATTTTATATAAACTGTAACTTAGCCATTATTTTATATGAGCCTTGTTATGAGAAAACGGGCTTAATGCATGTGAATAAAGTGTCATCCCAGATAAGAATGTTGAGTCCGCACCGACTTATCTGGGACGACACTTTTTGCCTTGATTTTCATTAAGAAGAGACTTCCTTTATCGAAACATATCATAAAAGTGGAAAGTGTCTTTGATTAGCCTGGGCGGACTGCACAGGCTAATCAGGGATGGCACTTAATTTACACTCATGCATTAAGCCCCCTTTTCCCAGAGCGTGGTTCATATAAGATACGGTATTTAAAAATCACAGCTATTTTTCATCATATGTACATACCCTTTTCACTGTGTTTATAAAGTGAACACTTGCTAATTGTGTAAGACAAATGAATGATTTACTGATATGGACATTTTGTGTCATTTGTTGTGAATTATGATCATGTCCATATTGGATTTCCGTGGGATATTTTGTAGGTTAATGTATGCATTTGGTAATGTTTTATGACACACTATTATGTGAAGTTGGAATAAGACATCAATCTTGGAATAAACTGTGTTCTTTCAACAATGCATTACATACATTTTTACCTGGTGTATTTATTAATTTTGACAAATTATCAGAAAAATAGACAATGCATTTGTAAGTGAATAATGTATATTGCTTTAACTAAAAAACTGGATGTTAAATTGGAATAAAAAAAATACTCAAAAATGAAACCGTGTCGGTGCGTTCATGAACACAGTTTAAAAATACAATTAATTTGATAAAAAATGCACTCACTTCTTAATGAAGAAGTCATGGAAAATTGCTAATTATAGGCCTACTTAAACTATTGACAGAATATTACAAAAATATTTTCAGCACATGCAATAAAAAGTTTGAAAAATCATAAAAAAAGATTTCCATTCCAAGTTTGATGTCTTTTTTCAAATTTAAATACTACAGTGTTTTATGTACGGTATGTGAAGACAGAAGCTGAACCTTGTATACCTAGAGCATTTATGTAATGAAATGTTTGACTTTAAGGATTAGTGACAGTTATGTACATGTATATGTAAGCTAAACTTGTAAGTTATTGTTGATTTATTTGATTGTGTTATGTTAATAACCGTTTATAATATGATATGAGCCTCATTCTGTTAAAACTGGTAAATTAACCCCTGGATTAAATTGTATATAGTGGTTAATGTTGATTTGATTGCGTTTGTTAATTACTATGCATAAGTGATAAAATATTTTAAATATGTTTTTTTCTTTTGTTTTCTTTTTATACTTTTTGGTGTGTTGTCAAGAATAGATACACACTGCTATGAACATGTGTAGCTCACGATAAAATAGTTAAACGTGAATTTATTTTTAGCTCACCTTAGCACAAAGTGCTCATGGTGAGCTTTTGTGATTGCCCCTTGTTTGTTGTGCGTTGTCAACATTTACCGTGTTAACACTATACAGGCTTCATTTATTGTCCGATTTTCAAAAACTTGGTCAGAAGATTTGATCTAATGATATCTTGGCAGAGTTCAAAACTGAGGTATGGTGGAAAAAAAATATGTCACCTAACCTTTACCCAGGGGTCACATGATTTATATAGACTTATGTAACAACTTAAACTCTCTTTTTCTCTAAAACCGCAAGGGTAAGGACTTAAATATTAAGTGGGCTACATGGAATAGTGGTCCTTTTCTAAGTTTGTTCAAATCATGCCACAGGGTTCAAAATTGGCTTAAACCTACTTGTTTTTTTTATATGTTAAAAGTAAAAACTTAAATTTGTTCTTTAACAGAGTACACCTTGATAAAAAAAAACAGGTGTGAACTTGAAACTTTAGTTTGGTATGTAAAGTTCACATGAGCCTTAACTCTTGCTTCCTTTTATAGAAGGTTTTTCCCTTTATGAACTTTGTAAGCTTAAATTTTGTCCCGAGCATATTTGAAAATTATCAGAGGTAACAACTGTGTGTGTGTGAGTTTGGGGGGGGGGGGTCAGGTGTTACAGTTACAGCTCTGGATGATGCTCGAAGTTCGGGACATTCTGTCCTATGTCAAAAGATCAGCTAGAGTAATTTTAAATCAATTATTAACAATTCTGTTGATCTTATGGATTTACCGAGTATTGGTAGAAAAGGTTTGGTAAATAGTTTCTTCTGGCTTAAGTTGAAGTGAAGATATTTGTAGCCTATTAGTTTAATGTTGATTTTGGACCTTTCGCCATTATCATATCAGTCTTTGTACAAACTGTTGCAATCAACAAACATCTGGATTATACAATATTTATTGCTTCTTAAGGTGCTTTTAAAACTGTATTTGATATTTTTGAAATGCTTTAACAACAAATGTTATGGATATTGACGTACATTCATAGTCTGGTCCCACCAGTTAATCTACTAAATATAAGTTCTACAAACTATAAGTAAGATCATAATGTTAGATAATAAACAAAACAACTGACAACGGCTAATTTATAATTGTCATTTCTAGGAATTAAGTACTTTCTTATATTTTGATATACTTGTCATCAAATTGTTCAACTGAAACTACAAGTTGAAATATTAAATTATACAAAACTTCAGCAAAACTTAAAAGTTAAAAATGTGTCCTTGTGACAAAATTGTTTTGATTTGATAAGTTAGTTTGTTAAATGATAATTATTTTTTAGATATCATACTCACATAAATACAAGTTTGATCAATATTTTATACACTAACTCCGATAATATTCATAAAAAATATTAATTACAGTACATAACAAGCATCATGAACAAAACATTATATAATATTTATAAACAAAAAATAATAAATATTATCACACACAAAATCATTCCGATACCTCGTGTCAAATAGACGTAATAGTAATTTTTGGCACATAATATGTGCGCATATTTCAATTTAACATTTCATAATTATCTCAGTATGGTAACGCCTGATTTCATGAAAAATGTGTAACAGTTTCATACAGGTAAAAATTGAAAATGCCGTATTCCAATAGTTACTGCGTCTTATATACAGTGTACACAAAACTTAAACACTGTTTTAAATGTCTATATTAATGTGTAAATTATTATAAATGAACAGCATCATACTTCAACAGTCACTTCCTTAAACACAATAATGTCATCATTAGCCACCATTCCCACAATGATTGAGTCTGTGCGCTTACTGTAGTAGACAGATATGGGGTAAGTCCAACCATTATCCCTTGTGACACCCTCTGCCAGTCTCTGTCTCCCATCTCTGTCAACCAGGAGGATTGAGTGGGACATGCCTCCACATACCAGAAGTTTTCCTGAGTCTGTCACATGGATGCAAGATGATACAGGTATAAATATCCAGTCCAGTGCAGGGTCAGTCAGGGTGGAGATCACTTTGCCATCCCTGGACAGTGTGACCAGCTGCTTACTGTCTCTGTTGACCACATAAATCCTGTCCCCATCTGGACTCACTGCACAGGCGGAAACTGTTGTATGGAAGACAGGGATGAGTTGTTATTGATATGTGGAAACGAAACTTATATTATAAAAAGTAGAAAGTCTTATGTTTTTCTTATGTAATTAAGATTTCGTATATTATTTATTAAATACATAAAACACTTAAAGAATATGATTAAATATACATACAAGAACGCTTTGACATAAAGTCTAATAAATATCAGCTATAAAGACCAGTTGTATTGTGAATGTGATATATTCCGGCTCTTTATTTTGATACATTGGTTAAGTAGTTTAGTTTGGGAATATGTATGAAGGACATAATTGTCTAACTTCAATAAATAGTTGTTAGCTTATTATGGTAAAATACTTAATTGATTTGCAAGTCATCTTTATTTGTAAATATGCATACAAAACTACATGTTGGCATTGGTTCAACATGTTCCACTCATTATTTAAAAACATACATTTGTTTGATAAGGTAACGAGTATATGAAGATATTTCTTCTTGATTTCAATGACAGAAGAGGTATGGGTCTGAAAAGTGTTGTAAATTAGTATAATGATAGTGATAATAACTACCTGTCCATGAACGAAAATCCTCATACATCTTGCTCATCAGTCTTCCATCCACAGTATAGTGAAACAGAGTTCTACCATCTGTAATGTACAGGTTTCTCTGGTGATGGGCAATGCCCCAGCAGTTATGTTGGAGCTCCAGTATCCTGTCCTTTATCAACTGACCATTGGTCACTCTGATGAAGTGGACCATATTTTTGCTTACAGTAACAGCCACCTGACTGGAGTCAATGCTGCACATGGACCGTGGTCCACTAGGTCACATTGGGCTATCACCTTGTAGGTCTGATCCAGCAGCTTTACGCGCTTGTTCTTCTGGTCTGTGATAAGGAGTTCTCCAGTAGCTGTCTCATAGATACCTGATATACTGCATCTTTGTGAATACCCCTCTATCATCACATTATACTTCTCACTATTCTTCACTTTTATTATTCGACCAGGCTTGCTTAAAGCACCTGATTGATATCCCTGGATCAGCTGGTGTACCGAAGTTGACACTGGATCTGACAATTGGCCTGACTTGGTCACATCACTTGTTTGGTTTCTAGTGCTATGCTGTTTAGATGAACTGGATTCTGGATCGGATTTTTTCCTTCAATCTTTGAGTTGTTTGGTTTCCAGGATCACACTGGCTAGATGCTTTAGGTTTATTCCGTCTGGAAACTCTTATCTGTGTTGTCCTTTTAGCAGGTTGTGATTGTTTCCCTGTGCTCAGTATTTGTCCCAATCCTGAGAGAGTGGACAGGGTTTGTTGGATGGTTGTGTCGGGATTAAAGGTAAGTGGCCTCATACTCGTTGTGGTCATTTCTTTTAAAACTGCTTCTACCTTGAGGAATTGGTCAAGGCATTTTCTATACTTGATAAAATTAAGTGCTTCACTTTTGTCTTTTCTTTTCAGCAAATCATCTTTCAAGCATGTTATATTTTTGATGGACTTAATGCAGTTATCAATGTCAGTTTGAATAGATGTCCTCATGGTGGCTAGAAGTGTGTCCAACTCCTTCTTGGTATTCTTCTCCAGTAGATCCAAAGAATCATTAATTGCCTTTCGTGCAGAATTTATTTCTTCAAGAATTGTATTGTAAGACTCCTTAAGAGACTTCATATTTTCCTCAAAGTTATCTTTCTTATGTATTAATTGATGGATCTGTGTATCAACAGTTGCTGACAACTGCTTGAAATCTATCTTTTGATTGAGGTCTTTCACTTTGTCAGTTATAAGTACCGCATGCGTGCATTTCATGCAAAAACAAAAACACTTTACATCATGTATGTGTTTTACTAAGCTTCTTTAATATTCCTAAGTACACTGTTTATTTTTAATATTATGTTTTTACATATTATCTATTAAAACATACATTATGCCCTAAATTTTTACTTGAGGATGATTTTAAATTGCAACATATATTATAACACTATAATACATACCGTACTATATATAGTAACACATTTGTACCGTTTTTCATGCCATTATCACCATTGCGGAGGCATTATAAATGATCGGCCCTCACGCGAGGGCCGATTATTTATATTCGGCCCTCAGAATCGGATCGCGCGACGTCAACTGAACAAAATGGCGTCCACATTCAGTCTTTCCCAACAGTGATTAATAAAATTAAGCAACAAATCAACGAAATAATTAAACATGATAATTAAACGTAGCACACAATTGAAATAAGGAGAAAATATCGATTGCAACTGAAAGTTTAACTGTACTGTTGATTAGATTGACGACACTATTTGAGCTTTAGGCCAAACAAAAAAATAGTCTTGGTTCAGGGAACCCGACCGACCCTATTTTTTGCCCCCGACCCTAACGATTTTTTTGGTCCGTGGAAAAAAATCCGATGGCGAAAATGCTAAAATCTCGTTAAATTTCATTGAAAACGGCCGCCATTTCAACACGGATTGGTTTTCTATATTTTTCTCTTTGTTTCAATGAAAGTGTTCGCAATTTGAACAGTGAACGAAAACCGGTCTGCACCTGTATACGAGACATCGCTTGACCTTATTGTTATTGAAGTGCGCATGGTAGCTGGCCAATCAACATTGAGCTCGCTTACACATGAAATGACGTTGTTGAATGAAATGTAAAAATGGGTGGAGCTATGGAGTAATATTCGGTCATTCATGCGCAGACACTGTATACTTTGAATACACAGCTAATATTGTCGTCTGCAAACAAAAACGCGGCCGGTCGCAAATGTCGTATTATTAAAGATTAAAAATGAAAAGAAGCGTGACAATAAATTAATTATTTCCAAGCTGACTATCGATATGAATTAAAGAGTGATTATTAAATAATTAGTTCTATGTCGATGATGTTACAACTTTCTGCCGATGTTCGATCGAAATGAAAAGGTAATAATTAATTAATTTGTTTGTTTTACTCACACACTATGCTAACTGACAGCGGCGTATTTTAATCAAAGGAAAACGTGAAAAAAACGCGCGGTTTAATTGTAATTAAAGTTTAATTAAAGTTTCAAATTTTTAACACATAGGAAGAGTAATTCATCTAGTCTACTATAAAAATGGAAGTAACCACTTTGTCTCTACAGTCGCTAACATGGCGTCTTTAACCTTAAAGCGTCCTTTGGACGAAAAAGAGTCATAACAAACAAACAAAAAAATTAAAACACAAGAGCATTCCAAGAGTCATGGAAACTTGATAACAATTGGCTTCGCTTTGATAAAGAATCAAAATCAATGTACATGTAATGTGACGCCCTTAGCCTGTACAAACCAATAGCAACATTCAAATTGCTGTACACTGCTCACTTCCTCTGCGATGCGCTCAAACCCATTGCCATTTTATCAAAAAATGTACCAGAAGAAAGACTTGTGCTATTCTGAGGTTACCCTCCTTTTGACAGCCACTATTCAGGCTCTTGAGCACCTGTCGGAGACTAGGTCAGGTCTCATGATGAAAAAATTTCTGAAGGTCACACCCCAAACACCAGAGACTGATAAAGATGGCTTGTTCACTTTTGAATATAAAGGTCACACTATCACAGACAGTGTCATATATTATGATATGTGATATGGGCTTGTTGTCATTAAAAGAAATATAAAAAATCTATAGTATATCAGAGCTCCAGATAAGGTTTTG